>JBBBDQ010000274.1:255000-270000 GCA_037127315.1 Ascarosepion bandense | reverse complement strand
TCTTTCTTCCTTTCTTTCTTTCTTTCTTTCTTTCTTTCTTTCTTTCATTTGCTAGTGAATCTTTCTTTCTTTCTTTCTTTCTTTTACCAATGATTTTTTCTTTCTTTCTTTTTTCTTTCTTTCTTTAGTGATTTCTTTCTTTCACAAATTTTCTTTCGCTAGTGATTACTTTTTCTTTCTTTCTTTTTTTCGCCAGTGATTTGATTTTTTTCTTCTTTCTTTCTTTCTTTCTTTCGTGATTTCTTTCGCCAGTGATTTCATTCTTTCATAGTGGTTTGTTTTTTCATTTTCTTTCTTTCTTTCTTTCTTTCTTTCTTTCTTTCTTTCTTTCTATAGCGATTTCTTTCTTTATTTCGACAGAATTTTCTTGTTTTTTCTTTCGCCAGTGATTTCTTTCTTTCTTTCTTTCTTTCTTTCTTTCTCGAGTCATTTCCTTCTTTCTTTCTTTCTTTAGAGATTTCTTTAGCTATTCCTTTTTTCTTTCTTTTCAGTGACGTCTTTCCTATTTTTATTTTACATTAACTAATTCAATCGAACCTCACTTAGTGCCCAATTATTGTGACTTCGGGTCAGAAGAAAATAAGTTTAATGAACCGATTTTCTAGCGCTTACTCTTGTGTAATTATTAACTAGTTCGCTTGGTTGAGCATTGGTTCTGAGTAGTGAGTTCGATCCTCAGTAAATGTCATATACCAAAGAAGAGTTCTTAGCAATAAAGATTGCTCGATCAGAACCTTGTCGACATAGAACTTTACTTTGGTGAGAAAATGGCTGAAGCCGAGTCGACAGAACAGGACCAATAATATTCCTGATTCTTATTTGTATTTTATTAACGAACTCAAAGTGAAACGCCGTACAACCACATCATATGCAGTAGCAATATTCTAAGCAGACTTACAGATATGAAAAATGGGACTAGACAGGTACTTTATGCACGACAAAGTGAACTTCCTTCGCATGGTAAGCAAGATTTATCTAATCTCTAGTGTATTTAGAACGTAGGAAATCAAATTGTAATACATTTTATATATATACTAGCAGTATAGCCTGGCGTTGCTCGGGTTTAATGAAAGCTTTAAAACTAATCCATGGTCCTGGAGCTCAGACTCAGCCTAAAGAATATTTGAATAAAATAAAATAATTGCGACAATTTAACAATCGCACCTAGTATATATATATATATATACTAGCAGTATAGCCCGCCGTTGCTCGGGTTTAATGAAAGCTTTAAAACTAATCCATGGTCCTGGAGCTCAGACTATTTGGACGTTGGCACGAAACACTAAAAATCAAAAGTTGTTTCTAGTTAAAGCAAAACCGTAGACTGAAAGAAACATGAATGAATGTAAGTCAAATTTTGATTTTCTGGTATCGATATCAAATAAGTTTTTTTCGTTGTAAACTGAATTTTGAAGGCTAAATATGTCCTCTGAGTAAATGGTATCATGTCTGAGATTAAGAACTAAAGTTATACCTACTTAGAGCCAAACCCGAAGCAAAAACTAAAATAAAAGGGCTGAAAAAATACAGACATACAGGCATATAAACAGACACACAAACAAACATCTATATAATATATATATATTATCGATTTTCTGCACTATTGTAAGAACTGCAACCTTGAAACTTCTGAATATCGTTTCTTATGTCTTTGTCTATGAGTGTATCAAATTTGTTTAAAATTGGACCACTCCTTCTATAACCCGTTTTTTTCGATTATCGATTTTCGATATTTATCGGGGGTACCTCGACACAAAACCTAGCTAAGAACGCTTGCAGATGCTTATAGTACAACTGTGTAAATTTTCAAAAAAATCGGTTGAGCCGTTTCGGATTCTATAGGTAACGGACACACACACAGACACACACACAGACAAAGTTCCATTTATAAATAAGTTTAGATTAGATAGATAGTAATATCTGGGCAATTTACTTATATTTGATTTGTGTTGATAGAAAAATTTCTGTGGATGGTAACAACTGCCGCGATAACTACAGATTCGGGATGATGTTCATACCAACTGGCGGTAGTTTTCATCCAGTAATGATATTAGATCTACCAATGCTGTTATTGACCTACCCTGTCATGATAGGCTTTCCTGGTGTTCTCTAATTTTGTAGAACTTTTCATAAAATATACGAACCTTGATAACTCTTCTTTCTCATCCTGTAATGATGCAAGATTTACCAATGTAGCTATTGACCTACACTGACATGACAAGTTCTCCTGTCATCCTCCGATATTGTAGTCTGTTTCAATGATCATACAGTCCTTGGTCAGTCAGTTAAGTGCCATACGCTTTATGCCAATAGAATCCTTAATCATGTCTCCTACTATTTTAACTCAGTCAGTTAAGTGTCATACGTGATACACGCTTCGGCGATCATGTCTCAAAAGAGACATGACTGACTGGGCAGAAGATTATCCCGCAGTCGGTTGCCATTGTTTTCTGCGGTAGACTGGTTGCCAGCCAAGGCTATAGAACCCAATCTGTCCTATTATTTGACTCATAGCTAGAGGGAGAAAAATGTATTATATTATTAAGTAGTAATTAGTGGGGGATCTTATTATTAGTTTATAACAATAGAAAACCATTCCCCCACTTTATGCCAATAGAATCCTTAATCATGTCTCCTACTATTTTAACTCAGTCAGTTAAGTGACATACGTGATACAAGCTTCGGCGATCATGTCTCAAAAGAACAAGATTATCCCGCAGTCGGTTGCCATTGTTTTCTGCGGTAGACTGGTTGCCAGCCAAGGCTATAGAACCCAATCTGTCCTATTATTTGACTCATAGCTAGAGGGAGAAAAATGTATTATATTATTAAGTAGTAATTAGTGGGGGATCTTATTATTAGTTTATAACAATAGAAAACCATTCCCCCACTTTATGCCAATAGAATACTTAATCATGTCTCCTACTATTTTAACTCAGTCAGTTAAGTGACATACGTGATACAAGCTTCGGCAATCATGTCTCAAAAGAAGAAGATTATCCCGCTGTCGGTTGCCAGCCAAGGCTATAGAACCCAATCTGTCCTGCTATTTAACCCATAACTGGAAGGAAGAGACGGATTAATTCCTTTCCCAAGGGTATTTGCGTGTAAGTAAATGCAATGAATCAACTGAAATTCGAACTCGGCTCCCCGATTTGTCATTCCGAGCTGATATCCACTGCGCCACAACGCACAGTCCCTGGTAGTTCATCTTTTTTTATCCCGTAAAGATGTCAGATCTACAAATGCAGTTATTGACATGTTCTTTTATGAAAGGCTCACCTTGGATTCTCCGGTTATGCGGTGCCTTTCAAGAATCATGCGGTCCTCGATATGTCTTCTTTCTCATCCCGCCATGAAGACAGATCTATCAGTGTAGTCATTGATTTACATTGTTATGCAATACTCTCCTGGCATCCTCCGATAATCTTCTATGTGCCCTGTCTCTTTAGGACGTAGGCGATCATGGCTCCCTACGTCTCACTATCCCTTGCGGCTCTTAGTATATTTGCTCCTGTTATACTTCGCAACCCCCGTTCCGTCATCCACCTGATCAGGCCCTGCAAATATGTTATCCGCTGCCTTCCTCTGTCTCTTTTTCCTTCTATCTGGCCTGTCAGTATCAGGTTCTCCAGGCTCTCCTTCCTCATTGCGTATCCCAGGAACTTCCGTTGTCTCTTCAGTACTAATTTCCTTTTTGTTGCCATTCTTTCCAACACCTCATCGTTGCTTGCATGCTCAATCCACGATATCCGCAGCATCCTTCTGTGGAACATTTTTGCTGCTTCAAGTTTTTTACTCATTTTCGATGATATTGTCCAGCATTCACTGCCGAATTGAAGAACTGACATCACATAGCAATCCAGCACTTTTTTCTAGTGAAATTTTCCTGTGTGTTAGTACTTTACTCAGCTTCTGGAAAGCCTCTTTTGCCATGCCAATTCGCCTTCGGATCTCTGTGTCTCACTTTCCATCTCCTGTTAGATCACTTCTTAGTTATTTAAATTGTTGTACTTGTTTGATTCTGGTATCCTGGTATACCCCACCTGTATTTTGCATTTTGGGTTGCACCTTTTGCTGATGACCATGCATTCAGTTTTCTTAAAGTTTACTTGTAGTCCTTTTTTGTCACTCTCCACCGATACCTTCTGTAGGAGGTCTTGTAGTTTCCTTTCCGTGTCTATGTGTTTCAATAATCATACAGTCCTTGGTAGGTCTTCTTTTTTATCCCGTAAAGATGAAAGATCTACTAATGCATTTATTGTCTAATTCTGTCATGATTGGCTCAATGGCGTTCTCCGATTTTGTGGTCCTTTTCAAGAATCATGTAGTTATTGGTAGTTTATCTTGCTCTCTGAATCAAGTCGGACTGTGTGTTTTTTCATAAATCTGGTGGGAAAAATAAACTTGTCATACTCATTTGCGTGCATTTACTAAATTTATTTCCTCTTCGTAAGCACTGCTATTACAATACAGGACTTGGAAATATCTTAATTACTCGACAGAAAGACTCATTTTCACCTGGTCCTGGGTATGACGATAAACTGCATCCGACAGCAAGGCCTCTGATTGGGAGGTTGTGAGGAGCATCATGGAACCACCTCTTAATTGCTGTCTTTCCCAGATACACCCTGACCCGTAGCGTTAGCCCCTGTTAGGGTCCTAGCTATGCGCAGATAGTTAACTCCCAAAACACTATGAAAGTATAAAAATAGACTTTTATACAAATATATATATAGAAATAGATTTTTAAAGAAAAATATACATTTTTGAAGGATAAAAATTATTACCAGCAATACATTTTTAATACATAGACTAAACTATCGCCCGGTACACACTCCACCCACGTCTATTGAACAGGTGAAGAGGCTCATCCCTTGTTTCCTGTTTAGGATGCGGTTTCCGGTTTTCTCTTTTCCAATCTTTTCACTCTTTTCTTTATTTTTTTTCAATTGGAGTAGATAGACTAAACTATCGCCCGGTTCACACTCCAACCACATCTATTGAACAGGTGAAGAGGTTCATCCCTTGTTTCCTGATTAGGATGCGGTTCCTGGCTTCTTCTTTTCCAATCTTCTCACTTGCTTTGGGTGATATGATTAAAAAAAAAAAAACTAGAAGAGATTTTCAGTTTTTTTAAAAATAAAATAAAATAAATAACATTTTCATCAAAATCTGAATCAATCTTTTCACTACAGTCACTGAGTTAAGTGTCATACGTGATACACGCTTTGGGCGATCATGTCTCGAAAGAGACATGAATAATTGAGCAAAAAAATATCCCGCAGTAGGTTGCCATTGTTTTATGCAGTAGACACATCGTAAGACAATTAGGAAAAAAACAATGTTTTGACAAAAAGAAGCCATATGCATATAATCAAGATATCTACCTTTACAGAAAGACTCATAAAGACCTGACACATTTTATATGCAAGTATCTAGGATTATAAACAAAACAAACATAGAGTACTACATAGGTTCGTTACATAACGGACACACAAGAGTTCAGCATTTCAGGCAGGTATCTGATATCGCTTTTGCTGCCGATAGACCCTCAACATGTCGTGGACTTCAAAAGAAATTGCATACGTAGGGGGAGCATACGTCAAACAGCCAAAGGCCCATTGCTTCAGCCCAAAGAAAATTCTGACAGGCACCTTCCCGAATCAATATGTCCTATTATTTATCCTATAACTGGAGGGAAGAGACGGATTACTACCTTTCCCAAGGGTATTGGTGCGCAAGTGAATGGAAGGAAGGACTTCAATTGGAATTCGAACTCGGCACCGTGATTTGTCGTTCCGAGTCGATATCCACTGCACCGCAAAGCACATTTCACTATAACTGAACATTTAAAAAAATAACTTAAAACTTCACTTTTTTTCCATAAATGACCCACAAAGGTTGAAACTCAAATTGAAACTCATTTTCACCAACGTCATCATCATCATCATCATCATCATCATCTTGTTGTTGTTCTTAATTTTTTAATGTTCTTCCATCTGCTCCTCCTACTCCTCTTCTTCCTTCTTCTTGCATTTGTTATTTTATTAAAGATCTTATTGGAATTACTGTTCTTTTTCTTTCCCAGTTCGTTTATCTTTTTCTTCTTTTTGTATTTTTTATCGTACTCCCTCTTCTACTTGTGAGCAATTTTTTCTCTTCTTCTTCTTCTTCTGTTTCTCTTTCTTCTTCGCTGATTTTCTTCTTCTTTCTCTATTTCTTCTAGCTGTTTCCTCTATTTTCTTGTTTTTTTTTCTTGTTCTTTTCTTCTGTTTGTTTTTCTTTTTCTGTATTATTGTTCTTGTTGTTATTCTTATTCTTCTTTTTGCTTCTTTCCTCTCTTCTTCTTTACGTTCTTCGCACTATTCTTCTTTGTTTTCTTCTTCTTCTAATTTGCATTTTTTTCTTCTTCTTCTTCTTCGTTGTTGTTGTTGTTGTCATTCTTATTCTTTTTGCTTCTTTTCACGCTTCTTTTTCTTTACTTTCTTCGCTGTATTTTTTTTCTTTGTTTTGTTTTTCTTCTATAATCTTTTCTTGCCTCTTTTTCTTCTTCTTCGTTGTTGTTGTCATTCTTATTCTTCTTATTTCTTCTTTTACATCTTCTTCTTTATCTTATTCGCTCTATTTTTTCTTCTTTGTTTTCTTCTTCTTCTTCTATAATCATTTGGCCTCTTTTTCTTTTTCTTCGTTGTTGTTGTTGTCATTCTTTTTCTTCATCTTCTTCCGGTACTGAGCACCCTACTTCAACTCCATCCCACTGGAATTTCCCGACATTCCCGGAATCATCCCAGCACCCTTGCACAGTTTTCCATCAATATTTGGAAAATATCTGTGGAGTCTCCTCTCCACAGACGTTTTCCACATTCGACTCTGCACTAAATGACGTTATTACTCTCTTTTTTAAAAAACAAAACCAATTCTGATTCGAAAGAAACTGTCTGAAAATTATCCAAATCATCCTTCATTGTTTTTCACATTTCCAAAACTAATTCCCGTAAAAAAAAATAAAAAAATAAAATAAACAAAGTTTTCTTCTTTTTTTTTTTGCGCCCCCGCGCGTCAAGAAAACTAAAATAAATGAAAAATGAAACAAAATTTCGAAAGACTAAAAACAAAATGGTTTCGGTCTGGAATAAAAGAAATCAACTCCAAGCGTCGATTAAGTAGAACTTGAAAATTACTAATGAAAATTTCAACAAAAGAACATCAGATATAATCAGAGGAAAGCTGCGACAATAAAAGAAACACACATGCACGCACACATTACACACACATACAAATCACACGAACAAGCACATACGCACATGAACGCGCACATACACACGCATACATATCACACACATGCATGCACAACACACATCACATGCACACACACACACATGTACACGCAACATATCGCACACACACATTATGCACATCACATCACACACATGCGCAACATATCGCACACACACATCACACACATATCCATCACACACACGCGCGTAACATATCGCACACACACACTACACACATACACATCACACGCACACACACGCAACACATCACACACACACACACATCACACACACACACACGCAACATATCGCACACACACACACATCACACACACACACATGCACACGCAACATATCGCACACACACATCACACACATATACATTACACGCATAAACATCACACGCACGCACGCACAGGCATCGCACTCACACATCACATACACAAACCCACACATCACACACTCATCACATACAAACACATATCACACACACACACATATCACACACACACATATCACACACACACATATCACACACACATATCACACACACACACATATCACACACACACATATCACACACACACACATATCACACACACACACACATATCACACACACACACATATCACACACACACACATATCACACACACACACATCTAGAAAGGAAGAAAGCTTTTGAAATAATAAAAATAGAAACTAATAATAAATGTGAAATGTTAATTTAAGTCAAAAGAAACACAATTACACATCGTAAGACAATTAGGAAAAAAACAATGTTTTGACAAAAAGAAGCCATATGCATATAATCAAGATATCTACCTTTACAGAAAGACTCATAAAGACCTGACACATTTTATATGCAAGTATCTAGGATTATAAACAAAACAAACATAGAGTACTACATAGGTTCGTTACATAACTGACATACAAGAGTTCAGCATTTCAGGCAGGTATCTGATATCGCTTTTGCTGCCGATAGACCCTCAACATGTCGTGGACTTCAAAAGAAATTGCATACGTAGGGGGAGCATACGTCAAACACCCATTGCTTCAGCCCAATTCTGACAGGCACCTTCCCGAAAGAGACAGGACCCATCCCGAAAAGGGATCCCGCTTGTTGTCACCAACATCCGTGAAACAGGCAATGCCAATGTTGAGGGTTAAATCAAAGAGCAAGCACATGCAAGTTCTTTTCTTGGTGGTGACCATATCAGGGATGTAATCATCAAATCTTAGATAATATGTTGATATAATATGTTCTTTACCATTACTTCTTTGTTTTCTTCTTCTAAAATCATTTGCCGCTTTTTCTTTTTCTTCTTCGTTGTTGTTGTCATTTTTTTCTTCATCTTTGTTATGGTGAAACACATTTTTTTCTTCATCTTTGTTATGGTGAAACACACCTATTTCTCAGATAATGGACTCTCCCTCCTATGTTAATAAGAGTTAACAGGAAGTTAACTCGAGAAGTTCTTGGGAAGTTCTTAGAAGTTCTAGAGAGTTCTTTAGAGTTCTATTGGAGTTCAGTAGAGCTACTAGGCAGTTGATATTAGTCGGCAGTTAGTCGAATACTAAGTAGTCAGCTTTCAGTGGAAGATTACCAAGTTCCTAACATTTAGGGTGCGTTAAGTCGATTAGCAACCGATTATAACTTTCAGTTCTAAAACTACTCCACAACAATCTTCTTCTGGTACTGAGCACTTTACTTCAATTTACATCCCACTAGAATTTCCCGACATTCCCGGAATCACCCCAGCACTCCTGCACAGTTTTGCAGTCAATATTTGGAAAATATCTGTGAAGTCCCCTCTCCACAGACATTTTTCACTTTCGACTCTGCACTAAATGACATTATTACTTTCTTTTGACGTTATTATATATTAAAATAGCATCTAATATAATGATATATATTATAGCGGTTATGAAATAAAACTATTTGGTACTCGATGTCATTTATTTAATCCAAGATACTTGCATTTAAAATGTGTCCCACCATTATGGGATATCATGTATACACATTCACCAGAGTTCTCAAAGACAAGTTAAACATAATATTTACATAAAAATTGGAAAGTAAGAAGCAGCAAGACATTTGGTTTAGAGTTTGACGTGAACAGGGTACAGATCAGAAGCACATTTCTTTAGGTTAATTGCGGGAATAGCGTCGGATGTACATGTATTGTGAGGAACTAAGATTCTTTTCACGCACTCACCACCCGTGGAACTCGCTTCCGTATTCTTGCTTTCCTGACAACTACAACCTCCAGGAATTTAAATGCAATGTCAATACCTATCTCTTAACCCCTTGATTCTAGTTCTTTTTACATCACCCTGTATATCTTTTTCTTTCTCTCTACCTTTGCAATTGTCATCACACCCGTATTCCCATCCTTCTATTGCTCCTTTCTAACTGGTTCGTCTTTCTCTTTACTCTCCTCCTATCTAATCTTTTTACTCTCATGTAGCCCCCTGCACATCAGTGGCGTTACCGCCTTGCTTGGGGTAAAACGATTAAAAAATAAATGGATTGTTGGTTATTTTACTTTTTAGATTGTTTATGACAGGGTAAGTCATTAACTGCATTAGGAGATCTGTCATCATTATGGGAGAAAAAACAAGACCTATCAAAGACCGTACAATTCTTCATGATCGGAGAACTACAGGAATGCCTGTTAAGACAGGGTAGTTCAATAACTGCGTTGGTAGATATATCATGATCACGGGATGTCAAAGAAAACCTAAGAAAGACCGTATGATTTTTGAAAAAAGCTTACACACTCGATGAACGCCAGGAGGGCCTATTATGAGCGGGTAGATCAATAACTGCTTTGGTAGATATGTCATCATTATGGGATGAAAAGTAGACCTACATAATTGAAAAACGCCAGCAGAGCCTGTCCTGACAGGTTAGGTCAATAACTGCATTTGATCTGTCAGCATTATGGGATGAAAATGAAGACATATCAAGGATTATTTAATTTTTGAAAGAGACTACTTAATTAGAGAAATCCAGTCGAGACTGTCATGACAGTGTAGGTCAATAACTGAATTAGGAGATCTGTCAGCATTACGGGATGGAAAAAAAGACATAATAAGTATCGTTTGAATCTTAAAAACAGACTACATAATTGGATAACTCCAGGAGAGGATGTCATGACAGTGTAGGTCAATAACTTTATTGGTAGATCTGCCATCCTTACGGGTTGAAAAAAAAAGATATATCAAGGATCGTTTGAAAACAAACTACATAATTGGAGAACTCCAGGAGAGCCTGTCATGACAGAGTAGGTCAATGACTGCATTAGGAGATCTGTCATCAATACAGGATGAAAAAGTAGACATATATCAAGTAGAAGATATATCAAGAATCGTTACAATGTTAAAAACAGACTAGACAATGAGAGTACGCCAGGAGTGTGCCATTACTGTGTAGGTCAATAGCAGCATTGGTAGATATGTCATAATTACGGGTTAAAAAAGAAGGCATATCAAGGATCGTTTGAATCTTAAAAACAGACAAAATATTTGGGGAACTCCAGGCGAGCCTGTCATGACAGTGTAGGTCAATAACTGCATTAGGAGATCTGTCATCATTATGGGATTGAAAAGAAGACATATCAAGGATTGTTTGAATCTTAAAAACAGATAACATAATTGGAGACATACAGGAGAATCTGTCATGACAGTGTAGGTGAATAACAGCATTGAGAGATCTGTCATCATCATGGGATTGAATAGAAAACATATCAAGAATCGTCTTAATCTTGAAAACAGATTACATAATAAGAGTACGCCAGGAGAGCCCGACATGACGGTGTAGGTCAATAACTGCATTAAGAGATCTGTTATCATTATGGGATGGAAAAGAAGACATATCAAGTATTGTTTGAATCTTAAAAACAGGCGACATAACTGAAAACTTCCAGGAGAAACTGCCATGTCAGTATTGGTCAACAACTTCACAAAGAGACGCGTCATCATTATGGGAAAAGACAACATATCGTTTAAATCTTAAAAACAGACAAAATATTTGGGGAACTCTAGGAGAGCCTGTCATGACAGTGTAGGTATATAACTGCATTAGGAGATCTGTCATCATTAAGGGATGGAAAAAATAACATGTCAAGTATCGTTTAAATCTTCAAAACAGACTACACAATCAGAAGAATCCAGGACAGCCTGTCATGACAGTGTCGGTCAATAACTGCATTAAGAGATCTGTCGTCATTAAGGAATGAAAAGAAGATATATTAAAAATCGTTTGAATCTTAAAAACAGACATAATTGGAGAAGTACAGAAGAGCTAGTCATGACTGTGTAGGTCAATAACTGCATTAGGAGATCTGTCATCATTACGCGATGTAAAAGTATAAATATCACAGACCGTATGATTCCTGAATAAGAATATATTATTAAAGAACGTCAAAGAGTCAGTCATGATAAGTAAATAACTTCAATAACTGCATGTCTCATTTGGGGAGGGGCGTGCATGCATTTCAGCAAGTTAATTACAGCAAAGCTCTGCATTCGTACACTGACTGACTTCCAGAAATCTGTAATGAATAACACCAATTGCAGACCACCGGGAAGTTAGCATAATTTTATGTTGATGCAATTTTGGCTTTGGAAAACATTTGGGGGACGCATCCCGATCAAGCTATTGACCTGATCGTTTACGGTTATTAAAAAGGATCCGCTTTTCATGACAAGTGACTATTCGGCCAGAGATGATTGGTGTCACGTAGAAAGAGCATCGAACACATTTCAAAACGTTCAAGTTTTTCATTTTCATTGAGATCATGAGGAATCCATTTATCGAGTTTTTTTTAACCTTCCTTATCCTCTGAAAAATGGCGTGTGACTGTTTGAGATTGTTGCAGTGCTGACACACCAAGCGTCTGAGACATTTCTCTGACAATTTGGGTTTTGGGTTTTGCTCAACAACTGCTTGCAATTGTTCGTTGTCAAGACTGCGTGACTGTCCTCTACCGTCTTCAAGACTATTATCACCAGTACAGAATATCTGGAACCACATATATACTGTCCGCTTCATCGTGGACTTATCTCCCCAGGGTATGTTGATATTGGCAGAAGTTTAGGAAGCACTGTGCCCAAGTTCGAACTATTGCAAGAAAAGTAAACGAAGATTATGTTTTGTCATTTTGATTTTTAAGGGCTTCTATGCTTTAATAATATTTCTGTCGGAAATTAAGTTAAAAATTATTTAAAAGAACCCATTAATTATAATGAGATAGATAGATAGATAGATAGATAGATAGATACAGAGATAGATACAGAGATAGATAGATAGATAGATAGATAGATAGATAGATAGATAGATAGATATTTTCCAAATGTAATCCCTGAATATGATGATAAAATAGCTTTTCAAAATACAACACTTTGAGCGGCTATTACTTTTGTAACAATGTAACAAAATGTGGCGATTCAAAACGAGACCTGTTACTGATGTAGTTAGATCTTTTGGTATGATAGAGTGAGGAACACAACAACAGATCAACAGTATCCAGGAAATTTAAAAGATAGTTTTACGAAGCAGAGCGCATATTCTGTGTAAGTTATATTTTTGTTAATCGCTGTCTTTTCTTTAAGTGGAAACAAATGTCACATGCTTCATGTCAATGGCCATGACACAAAATGCAGGTGATAAAGAACGTTTCATCATGATAATATTAGTAATATTTTTTATGCTTGTGAGATGAGGTATCTCAAGTACTTCCATTACTTACATTGTTCGCACTGTTGTCATGGAACGAAAATAATTTAACCTATTGGTCGAAATAATGGATTCAGTTCAAAATGACGATCATCTGAAGAAAGTCGGAGCGTACAACACCCGAAACGTCGTGACTGTGGTAACAAAGATGAGGACAACGAACTCAAAAATGTAAGTAATAATAATACAAATAGAAAAATACATGAAAATTACAATAATAGATAGATAGATAGATAGATAGATATGAACAGATTGAGATAGATAGATAGATAGATAGATAGATAGATAGATAGATAGATAGATATACACAGACTGAAATAGCTATCTATCTATCTAGCTAGCTAGCTAGCTAGATAGATAGATATGAACAGACTGAGATAGATAGATAGATAGATAGATAGATAGATAGATAGATAGATAGAATATGAACAGATAGATAGATAGATAGATAGATAGATAGATAGATAGATAGATAGATAGATAGATATGAACAGACTGAGATAGAGAGGTAGATAGATATGAACAGACTGAGATAGATAGATAGATAGATAGATAGATAGATAGATATGAACAGACTGAAATAGCTAGATAGCTAGCTAGATATGAACAGACTGAAATAGATAGATAGATAGATAGATAGATAGATAGATAGATAGGAACAGACTGAGATAGAGATGTAGATAGATAGATAGATAGATAGATAGATAGATAGATAGATAGATAGATATGAACAGACTGAAATAGCTATCTATCTATTTAGCTAGCTAGCTAAATAGATAGATAGATAGAATATTTATTTATCTGACTTTTCTCACACACATGAATATTCTTCGTAAAATAAGGATATATCCAGATAATATTTATTTTATATATAATTTTTTAATCATATTTTTCTTGCCGTTAGGGAAGTTTTTTTCTATCTCAATTCTGTAGGTTTTTATAACCATAATCATTCATCAATACCAACAGAAACGATACATCTTCGATAGAAATTAATTAACAGTAGCCATTAAGGTGGTCATTTCATTTTTTTTTTTACTTTTTCTTTTTCATGAATTTTGCCTTTGTTTTGCGTTGTCATCCAATTAAAGTTAACAAAAGGAACAAATCTGATCCTCGTTCTTCACGAAGACGAGGTTCCAGCCTCGTTCTGATGGATGGAATATATCTCTTTTGAAACATGTATTTGCTCAGTTGTGTTTGCGTGCCTCTTACGGCTCGTGTGATCAATGGTGCTGACAATGCTAACGAGGAATCAGATACGAAAGACAGAATGCATCTTTCTTGTCTTAAAGTCAAATATCCTTTACTGTCGTCTGCTTCCACTCCGGGGGTTAATCTCTTCTCAACATGCGCTGTCAAAAAGCGGCAAGAGTCGCATTTAATTGATACTTTTTAAATAGCTTTTGCCATAAGCCATTTATTCATACAAAAGTGAACCCGAAGAGGCATTTTTTCTTCTGTTCCCACTGTTTTCTATCTATCTATCTATCTATCTATCTATCTATCTATCTATCTATCTATCTATCTATCTATACTTTTCAATATCTTATTTTCTATCTATCTATCTATCTATCTATCTATCTATCTATCTATCTATCTTTTAATCTATCTATCTAATTTTCTATCTATCTATCTATCTATCTATCTATCTATCTATCTATCTTAGACTTTTCATTATCTATCTATCTATCTATCTATCTATCTATCTATCTATCTATCTATCTATCTATCTTAGACTTTTCAATATCTATGAATCTATCTATCTATCTATCTATCTATCTATCTATCTATCTATCTATCTATCTATCTATCTATCTTAGACTTTTCATTATCTATCTATCTATCTATCTATCTATCTATCTATCTATCTATCTATCTATCTATCTATCTATCTTAGGATTATTGTGTGTTCGTTTCTATCTATCTATCTATCTATCTATCTATCTATCTATCTATCTATCTATCTATCTATCTA
>JBBBDQ010000274.1:227500-250000 GCA_037127315.1 Ascarosepion bandense | reverse complement strand
TTCGTTTTAAAAGCACTGAAATTTGCGAGCCACTTCTTGCCCCAGTCCACCACTGAGTGGAGGTCCTTGTCAGGATCAGCAGCGAGGTTATGTTTGTCCGCCTCACTATATATATATATATATATATATATATATATATATATATATATATCTGGACAAGATAAATAGGAAACCTGTCTTAAACTAAACTACCTCTCCCAACCCCTAACTCTAAGACTACAGCACGGCCATCAAAATCAAAATAAGCTCCCAACCCCACTTTCACTTGAAAAGCATATTCACCACAAATAAACCGTTTTTCACCAGATAATTTTCATTCCAAACTTCCTCACCCGATGAGAAGCAACTAAAAAAAGGGGGGGGGAGCTTCGAAACGCGAAAATTTTTGAGTAGTGATACTATGAATTTATAAACCATTGTAACAACTATTACAATATATATATATATATATATATATATATATATATATATATATATATATATATAATGAATTATTTTGAACATAATTTTTACCGATACTCGTATTTAAGTAGATATTCTGTTTTTAATTAAACAGTATTTTATATTTATATCTACCGGCCTGATTATTTCACGATAAATTTTTATTACGAAAATGTGTGCTATCCAGCAGGATTCGAACCTGCGACCCCTATTTACATAGGGGAAGCTACCATTTCATCTGGTACTGTCTTAACCACTCGACCATGAAAAGCCTCTTGATCAGATGAGGTTTTTATCATGCTTAACACAATTTTCGATCTATCGTAAACAAACCATATCTGCTCTGTAATGTATCGTAATGTCAAATGTAAACATTTAACATGTAACGAATTTTAACGAAACTTGGTTAGAAGCAACCGACAATTTGTAATGAATTATTTTGAACATTATTTTTACCAATACTCGTATGTAAGTAGATATTCTGTTTTTAATTAAACAGTATTTTATATATATATATATATATATATATATATATATATATATTAGTGCTCGGAAAAAGAAACCTATAATAATGCCAGATTTGTTTTTGGAAGAGTGGCTGGAATAGAAATTTATCAGGTCGTTTTTGTTGGTAGCTTTTCTGTAGACGTCAAAATTGAGTTTGTTGTTATTTTTGTGTAATATGATATTTAGGAAAGGAAGAGTCTGATTAGATTCAGTTTCGAAAGTAAAATCTATAGAAGGTTCAATGTTATTAAGTTTGTTGACAAGATCTGCTATTTTAATTTTATATTTTGTTAAATACTGGGGGCTGCATATTCTTAGTGCTCTTAAAAAGAATACTATAATAATGCCAGATCTGATTGTTCAGCGGCGTTCTCACTTGTTTATTTTTAGAATTGCTGAATAGATTGTTACAGAAACATTTTACCACCAAATTTCTCCTAGTTTAGATATTTAAATGACCCTCTTCCAATTTATCCAGAGACTACCAGCATAGCAGTGGGAATAGGTGTGTTTCACCATAACACTATCTATCTATCTATCTATCTATCTATCTATCTATCTATCTATCTATCTATATAATACTCTTTGATTATAAACAGAATATCTACCTTAAATACGAGTATCGATCCCAAACAATGTTCAAACAGATCTCTTCGAATTTTCGGTTGTTTATAACCAGTTTCGTTAATCTTCGTTAATTTCCGTAATATATATATATATAGGCTTGTGTATTAGTGATATTATGACAAGCTATTTTTTGAAAATATATATATATATAGGCTTGTGTATTAGTGATATTATGACAAGCAATTTTCGGCAAATTTATGGTGCTCATAAATATATATAATAAATATATAATTGAGTCTATACGTATATATATGTGTGTGTGTGCGTGTTTGTGTGTGTGTGTGTGTGCGTGTATGCATGTATGTATATATCTATTCATGAATAAGAGACAATATTTGCCGAAGTCGCTCATGTCGTAAAGTTTCGAGTCATAGCATAAGATAAATCTTTTTTACTAATGCTGCTTGAGAGCTAACACTATTTTGCCCGTAAGTAGATATATATCGTCAAAGGACAACCAAAACAAAACCCATTAAAATTTCTCATCAATCTCACGTCCGTCATCGGCACTTTGCAAGGGCCTAAAAATTGCATCTTTCCGCATTTCTTCACCCCACCTCACGCCCGTATCTCTTGCTCTTGCTTATTTTCCTGTCTTGTTTCCTTTCTTCGTGTTTCACAAGATGCGAACACGGGCTTGTATAGTGATATGTCCCGGAAAGTGATATATATACGTAGTTCAACGGGTCTTAAAACCAAGAACCTACCGATCAGATCCCATGATGCTAAATGTAGTTCATTGTCATTGCAAATAAGTCAGGTTATATACCTGTGCGTTGTGGTACAGTGGATATCGGAACAAGAAGCCGGGGAGCCGAGTTCGAATTCCAGTTGAATCCATTGTATTCACTTATGCGCAAATACCCTTAGGAAAGGTATTAATCCATCTATTCCTTCCAGTTATGGGTTAAATAGCAGGACAGATTGGGTTCTATAGCCTTGGTCGGCAACTAGTCTACCGCAGAAAGCAATGGCAACCTACTGCGGGATAATCTTCTGCCCAGTCAGTCATGTCTCTTTCGAGACATGATCTCCCAAGCGTGTATCACGTATGGCACTTAACTGACTGACTGAATATAACAGTTGAACATATGATTAAGGCTTCTACTGGGCATAAAGTGGGGGATCTGTTTTATATTGTTATGAAGTAATAAACTGAACCTCCACTTATTACTACATAATACTATAATACATAACTTCCCTTTCTAGCTATGAGTCAAATAACAGGACAGATTGGGTTCTATAGCCTTGGTCGGCAACCAGTCTACCACAGAAAGCAATGGCAACCTACTGCGGGATAATCTTCTGCCCAGTCAGTCTTTCGAGACATGATCGCCCAAGCGTGTATCACGTATGGCACTTAACTGACTGATACCTGAAAACGACAGCAATTAAGAGGTGCTTCAACGCGTCTCAAAGCCAATAATCTCCCGATTAGAGCCCCTGATATCGAATGTCGTTTCTCTTCATTGCACATAGTTGAGACCCTAACTGATGCTATCAACTCGGACCAGAGTATACCTGGGAATGACAGCAATCTAGAAATTGTTCAACCCATCTCGAAACCAAGAAACGTCCGCTCAGATCTCATGATGCCAAATGTCGTTTATACTTATTGCCCATATTTGAAACCCTAACTGATGCTACCACTCCGAGGGAACTCCCAGGAAACAACAGCAATTAAGAGGTTGTTCAACGCGTGTTAAAGCCAACCAACTCCCGATCAGATCTCATGGTGCCGATTGTGGTTTATCTTCATACCCTAGTTTATTGTGTTATCCTAACGGTTTTTCATGTAGGTAGCAACCGTTAGGTTTCATATTGTTTTCAAGGATATTAACTAGAAATAACTGTGGCTTAGTATGCGGTTATTTGGGGATATTATATAGTGTTTTTGTTAGTTTAAACTTATTTATATATGCTTGGTTTTTTGAGGAAAAAATCTGTAATATTAGAAAAGAATTTAAGAAAGGAAGAATTTAATAGACAAGTTGAAAAATAGCGATAAGTGAGGAAATGGTTACACTTCAAAAATAAAATAAAAATAGCGGAAAATTTTTGGGGAAATAATTTTGTAGATTAGCATTGTTTAGACCAGGGGTCGCAACGTTTTGGAGACTGAGGACCAAAAAGCTATGTAGAGTCATAGAAAACAAAATTTTGTATTAAGATAATTATTTTTTTTATCGTATCACCGTGAGCAAGGCGGTAACGCCACTGATGTGCAAGGTTCTATATAAGAGTAAAAAGATTAGATAGGAGGAGAGTAAAGAGAAAAACGAACCAGTTAATTATGGGAATACAAGTGTGATGACAGTTGCAAAGCTGGAGAGAAAGGAAATGATATACAGGGTGGCGTAAAAAGTACTAGAGTCAGGTGGTTAAGAGATGAGTATTGACATTACATTTAAATTCCTGGAGGTTCTAGCCGTCAGGAAAGCAAGAATATGGAAGCGAGTTCCACAGGCCGGAAGTGCGAGAAAGAAGCTGAAGGAGTAGAATTGTGGTCTGCATTTGGTTGATCTAACTGTGAATGGGTGAGACCCAGTTGCCAGTCTGGTTGCACGAGTAAACACCTGTTGCAGAGGCACCAATCACGTAAGTTCATTGGAGCAGAAGCCATGAAAGTATTTATAGAACAGACAAAGAGAAGCCACATCCCGTCGGCGGGGAAGTGGCTGCAGTCGAGTCGCCAGATTAGTACCTATCACATTACAGACTCTCCTTTGGAGCCTGTCAAGAACACTGAGATGAACAGCGAGTGCGCCTGACCATATGTGACAGCAGCACTCAATGCACGGACGGATGGTTGATTTGTATATGTGCAGGATGGATTCAAGCGGAAAAACATCCAGTGAACTAACAAAGGGAGGCCACATTTCGACGGTGGGGAAGTGGCTGCAGTCGAGCCACCAGATCAGAATCTTCACATTACAGACTCTCCTTTGGAGCCTGTCGAGAACACTGAGGAGAACGGCAGGGGCGCCTGACCATAAATGGCAGCAGTACTCCATGCACGGACGGATGGTTGATTTGTATATATGCAGGATGGATTCAGGCGGAAAAAACATCCTGGATCGACATAGTGACCCAACCTTCTTAGCAGTGGATTTTGCTATGGATTCAATATAGTGGTTCCATTTGAGGTCTGAGTAGAGGATAGGCGGAGGAGGTGTAGTGTGTTGCTCTCAGGGAGAATCGCTTGGTTCATGCTTATGGGAGGCAGGAGAAGTTGCCTGTGATGGTTGACAAAAAAAAAAAAAAGAAAAGAGAAAAGAGAACTGAAAAAAAGAGAAGAAAACTGGAGAAATA
The DNA here is from genome assembly GCA_037127315.1 of Ascarosepion bandense. Lineage (NCBI taxonomy): Eukaryota > Metazoa > Mollusca > Cephalopoda > Sepiida > Sepiidae > Ascarosepion > Ascarosepion bandense. The sequence continues at coordinate 245,113 of JBBBDQ010000274.1, read as the reverse complement.
CAGAAAATAATTAAAAGAGAAAAAGAAAAACAAAAAGAAAAGAAAAGAGAAACAGAAAAAAGAGATAAAGAAAACAGAAGAGAAAAGGAAGGGAGTAGAAAGAAGAAAAAAGAAAGAAGAAAAATAAAAATGGAAGAAAAGTGACAAAGAAAAAAGAAGAAAGAAAGAGAAAGCGAAAAAAAAGGAAGGGAAAGATAATAAATAAATCTAAATCCATCTAACCTAATCTAATCTGAAATCATTTATAAATGGAGCTTCGTCTGTGTGTGTGTGTGTGTGTGTCTGTGTGTGTGTGTCTGTGTGTGTGTGTGTGTGTGTGTGTGTGTGTCTGTCCGTTACCTCTAGACTCCGAAACGGCTGAACCGATTTTCTTGAAAATTTACACAGTTGTACTCTAAGCGTCTGCGAGTGTTCTTAGCTAGGTTTTGTGTCGAGGTACCCCCGATAATATCGAAAATGGATAATCGAAAAAATCGGGTTATAGAAGGAGTGGTCCGATTTTAATCAAATTTGATACACTCATAGAAAAAGACATAAGAAACGATATTCAGAAGTTTCAAGGCTGCAGTTCTTACAAGAGCGCAGAAAATCGATAATATATATATATAAAAGGCAAGATGTTTGTATGTGTGCCTGTTTATCGCCTGTATGTCTATATTTTTTTCAGCCTTTTTATTTTAGTTTTTGCTTCGGGTTTGGCTCTAAGTAGGTATAATTGTAGTTCTTAGTCTCAGCCATGATACCATTTACTCAGAGGACTTATTTAGCCTTCAAAATTCAGTTTACAACGAAATAAACTTAATTGATATCGATACCAGAAAATCAAAATTTGACTTACATCCATTCATTTTTCTTTCAGTCTATGGTTTAGCTTTAACTGGAAACAACATTTGATTTTTACTCCTTCGTGCCAACGTCCAAAGAGTCTGAGCTCCAGGACCATGGATTAGTTTTAAAGCTTACATTGCACTCGAGCAACACCGGGCTATACTGCTAGTATATATATATATATATATATATTGAGAATGGTATATCTTTTTTCCATATGCACAGTCTGAACAATGTAAATTCTGTAAATAATCACAATACCTCATCTCAGAAATATAGACAGATATTGAATGTGAATATGGCAACAAAGATGAGGACAACAGTCCGAACAATGTAAATAGTATAAATAATTACAACACCTCATCTCAGAAATATAGACAGGTATTGAATGTGAATATGGCAAGAAAGATGAGGACAAATGTCTGGTCAATATCAATAGTGTAAATAATTACAATACCTCATCTCGGAAATATAGACAGATATTGAAGGTGAATATGGCAACAAAATGAGGAAAACTGTGTGGTCAATATCAATAGTGTAAATAATTACAAAACCTCATCTCGGAAATATAGACAGATATTGAATGTGAATATGGCAACAAAGATGAGGACAACTGTCTGGTCAATATCAATAGTGTAAAAAATTACAATACCTCATCTCGGAAATATAGACAGATATTGAATGTAAATATGGCAAGACAGATGAGGACAACTGTCTGGTCAATATAAATAGTGTAAATAATTACTATACCTCATCTCAGAAATATAGACAGGTATTGAATGTGAATATGGCAACAAAGATGAGGAGAACTGTCTGGTCAATATCAATAGTGTAAACAATTACAATACCTCATCTCTGAAATATAGACAGATGTTGAAGGCGAATATGGCAACAAAGGTGACAACCGTCCGAACAATGTCAGTCAGTTAAGTGCCATACGTGATACACGCTTGGGCGATCATGTCTCGAAAGAGACATGACTGACTGGGCAGAAGATTATCCCGCAGTAGGTTGCCATTGCTTTCTGCGGTAGACTGGTTGCCAACCAAGGCTATAGACCCCAGTCTGTCCTGCTATTTGACCCATAACTGGAAGGAAGAGACGGATTAATACCTTTCCCAAGTGTATTTGCACGTAAGTGAATACAATGGATTCAACTGGAATTCGAACTCGGCTCCCCGGTTTCTCGTTCCGTGCCGATATCCACTGTACCACAACGCACATCCGCATGTAATGTAAATAATCGAAATACATAATCTCTTAAATATAGTCAGATATGTTTTTGTTTATTTTGTCTGGTTGTTATTTATTAATGTTATTATTATATTATGAATTCTAGTACCCGGCCTAGAACAGTAATTACTTCGTTAGCAAATTCACGATGCTTTAAAAAGTTAGATTATTGTTTCGTGGTACAATTTCGGGCGTGGTTCTTAAACCTAATCTATATGTGATGTGATTTCTGGGTGTTATGCTTGTATAAGTCTATAAGTAACGGGGACACATACATAGACACACACACACATACACACACAGAGACAATATATATATAAACAACTTTTTAATATATAGCTATTAATTCTTTATCTCTGCTCTTTCTAGTTTTTTTTTAACTCGCTTATAAAAACGAATATGCGTACGTATAAAAACAATGTAAGCTTGTATACACATACCTGTCAGCTCTTCACCCGACCCCAACGAGGTGGTGTGTTTCACATTTCATACATTTTAACAAACGTTACATATACGTACCGGCATATATCATTTGGATTTTGATATCAACCTGTACATATATGAGTAAACTGATGAAGGTATAATTAATTCACGCGGGTACAATCGACTACATCCAAGATTAACACAACTTGCATATAATCAAATGTTCCCATATACCCGAAAAACATATACATAATTAGGTGCACTTTTATACATGAAATATACTTATAATTAGGTTCACACATATATATATATATATATTTTTTAATCATTTCACCCCGAGCAAGGCGGAAACGCCACTGATGTGCAGGGGGTTACATAAATGTAACAAGATTAATTAGAAAAGAGTGAGGAGTACAAACTAGTTAGAAAGGAACAATAGAAAGCTGAGAAAGCAGGTGCGATGACAGATACATAGGTGGAGAGAAAGGGAAGGTTATACAGGGGAGGGGAGAGAGCTAGAGTCCAGTAGTTAATAGATGAGTATTGACTTTGCATTTAAATTTCTGGAGGTTGTAGCCGTCAGGAAAGCAAGAATACGGGAGTGAGTTCCACAGGCGGGAAGTGCGAGAGAGGAAGCTGCAGGAGTAGAATTGTCGTCTGCATTTGGCTAACCTGACTGTGAATGGGTGGGACCCAGTTGCCAGTCTGGTAGCACGAGTAAACACCTGTTGAGGAGGCATCAGTGACTTAAGTTCATCCGAGCAGAAGCCATGAAAGTATTTTTAGAAGAGACAAAGGGAGGCCACATTTCGACGATGGTGAAGTGGCTGCAGTAAGCAATAATACATTTTTTTTAATCGTATCACCCCGAGCAAGGCGGTAACGCCACTGATGTGCAGGGGGCTACGTGATAGTGAAAAGATTGGAAAAGAGAAAGCCGGAAACCACATCCTAAACAAGGAACAAGGGATGAGCCTCTTAACCTGTTCAATAGACATAGGAGGAGTGTGAACCGGGCGATAGTTAGATCTATCTCCTCTAATTAACATATAATCATAATTATACTTGGGAACATGCACATAATTTGGTGCACTCATATACACGAAAAACCGATATATAACCTTACAGTTAGGTGCACTCTTACACACGTGAAATATTTATATTGAAATAATTATAGTAAAATTCAATTAAAATCAGACAGTGCAAGATAGGACATTTTTAACTTCGTACATCAATAATATAGAGTCATTTCATAAATATACTGACATGTCAACCCATTGAATGGAAGATTTCTATCTCCACTTCTTCAGTCCGTAAAATTCTCCAATGAATAACCAACGTAAAATATGAATGAATCGGCAAGTGTGTCAGAACGGGGTAATTCTACGATTCTATGTGTTAAATAGTTTAGATTTATTTTTATGACAGCATTAGAAAATTATTTCATTTCTTTGATTTAATAATTGGCTAGTTTCTTCGAATTTGATAATTCTAATCTTTTCATCTAAGCATGAATTGCATCTGCTTCTGAAGCTGTTAGAGGTTTGGGATTTCCCTAAAATCTTCTATTCAGTTTGTGGGGAGAGATTTCTGTCTATTAATTCCCAGAAATGTTTTGATAAAGCGGTTTGATATATTAGGTGGGGTTTAAAAAAGGATTGCTTACGATTATATAGATATTGTTACTATGATTCGGCAGAAATTCCTATATATACTTTTTTCTCGTTTCTGTGTTCATTAGGATAAATGGTTGCTTGGTATAGGACCTCTTCGAATCTACATATACCTCCAACTGGGCATTTGTTTTTAACTTGAAAGTTACAGGATGTTGTATTGTCTGTTTTTTTTATTGTTATAAAATTTATTCCGTAAAATATTATAATGTGAATTGATGATGTTATTAATATTGCTAGTGCAGGAATAACTAATTTTTAATATCTTACTATTTAAAATATTATTTACTGGGTTGTTCTGAATTATAATTTATAACCAATCTAAATGATGTGCTGAGTTTTCCTTTATAAACACACACACACACACACACACACACACACACACACACACACACACACATATATATATATATATATATATATATATATATTCTTCATTTTTAAAAGAGGTATTGCGGGACATAGATTTCTACCATTTGCAATAACTGATTTTACCGTTTATATATATATATATATATATCCTTTTATCTCGAATATACATCAGTATATATATCATATATCATATATACATCAGAATATATATATATATCCTTTTATCTCGAATATACATCAGTACATTAATATCAAAATAAGGAATGATTTGTTATAAGCAGACTCTAACTACCGTAATGTCTGAGAACTTCAAATATTAAGAAATTAAAATCCCGAAACATTCAGTTCATAATAAGCAGCTGATAATTGCAGTGTGCATAAAACTTCCATTCGGGCTATAGTCGTTGGATAATATATATATATATATATATATATAGAGAGAGAGAGAGAGAGAGCATGCATTCCTTTGTATATCTTAATTAAATTTGACAGGGGCATTTTATTATTTTCTTTAATCAAATCCACGTGCTCATATCTCAATAGCTTCCTTAACATAGAAATATATATATATATATATATATATATATATATATATATATATATATATATATATATATTTATATATATATATATATATATATATATATATATATATATATACATATATATATATATATATATATATATATATATATATATATATATATATATATATATATATGTATAGTGTGTGTGTGTGTGTGTGTGTGTGTGTGTGTGTGTGTGTGTAAAGGAAATAATATTATAAAGGAAATAATACAGTAAATGATATTGTGTTCACAGGTCAGTGGTTATTTGTTTGTGGTTCGGTTGAAGAGTCAAGCATAAATATTTGCTAACAAGTTTATGTAAGTGAGAGAATGCATGTTCGGGATTTTTGAACAATTTCGTAAAAGGAAAATGCAAATAGACAGCAACAAATATGTTTGTGTCAAAAGATATCACCAGTCGAACAATAAACATGGCGACTGATGTTGGCCAATGAGACCCCGGCTCTCTACTATATGTGGAAGAGGCGAAAGATTTTTATTTGCATTTATAAAAATAATGAAGAGTGTCATTTTGATGTTGAATCATTCTATGTTAATCAGGTTGTATTCCCCTTCTGGAATCTATCTATCTATCTATCTATCTATCTATCTATCTATCTATCTATCTATCTATCTATCTATCACAGTCTGTTCATATCTATCTATCTATCTATCACAGTCTGTTCATATCTATCTATCTATCTATCTATCTATCTATCTATCTATCTATCTATCTATCTCAGGCTGTTCATATCTATCTATCTATCTATCTATCTATCTATCTATCTATCTATCTATCTATCTCAGGCTGTTCATATCTATCTATCTATCTATCTATCTATCTATCTATCTATCTATCTATACCAGTCTGCTCATATCTATCTATCTATCTATCTATCTATCTATCTATCTATCTATCTATCACAGTCTGTTCATATCTATCTATCTATCTATCTATCTATCTGTCTATCTATCTATCTATCTATCTCAGCTTCTGTTCATATATCTATCTAGAATTTTTATTTTTTTACTGATTGCCTCTTACCATGTTTGACGTAACACACTGAAGGTATTCGGGTCAGATTAAGGCGCATGTTACCCACCTGCCGATTTTCCCACCCTCCTTCTCTACGTGTCCTGGGATTTCTATGACAAACATAGATTTTCAACCTTTCTAAAGTAGGTTTATGATTTCTCTCTCTCTCTCTCTCTCTCTCTCTCTCTCTCTCTCTCTCTCTCACACACACACACACACACATATATATACATACATTTAGTATATATATTCAATATGTTTCGATATCTATTTGGTATGTATATATATATATGTATATATATATGGAGTATAAAAGATACACACACGCACATACATACATGTATATATACTGAATAGATAAATAAATATATGTATGTATGTATAGATAGATAGATAGATAGATAGATAGATAGATAGATAGATAGATAAATTAAAAGAGAGAGAAATATGCATGTAGAAATATTTAAATTTGTGTGATAAAGATATAGTTTAAGGAATGCTATTTTTACGTATGTACGTTGTGGTGCAGCAGATATCGGCTCGGAATGAGAAGTAGAGGAGCCGAGTTCGAATTTCAGTTAAATTCCTTGCATTCACTTACGCGCAAATACCCTTGGGAAAGGTATTAATTTGTCTATCCTCCCCAATTATGGATTAAATAACAGAACAAATTGGGTTTTGTAGTCTTGGCTGGCAACCAGTTTATCGCAGATAGTAATGGTACCCTAGTGGGGGATGATCTTCTTTCAAGTCAGTCATGTCTCTTTCGAGACATGATCGCCCAAGCGTGTATCACGTATGGCACTTAACTGACTGATATTTATGGCCCTCAGTATCAGGGATAAAGCGTAATAAAATATACAGTTCGCGCTAAATAAATTTCTGCAATTTTATTTTTTATTTTGTCGAATTTAGAATATAGTAGGGTCAGATGGGCATCGTCTGCGAGTCAACAAGCGGCATGACACAGTTCATTCCACCAGGAATTTTTAAATAATATGCTGTATTGCTTCTTATTTTGCGTTTGAAGCTTTAATATGAACATTTCTGATTGTTTGTGTGTCAATCTGAGTAAAGGATTCGGAAAGAGTTAAATGATATAATCAGGTCAACATTATGGTGTTCAAAATAAACATTTGCCTCCATTCATCTTCCCGAAGGTCCCCAGACTCAACACAGAGGCCTACATCAAGGACATTGAGGAGATAATAGACATATAATGGGACCGTAATGGTACTATTTATGTATAGGTCTTAAAACGCAATAAAACTTATACACACATTCACCCACTCACATACACACACACATACTTTCATATATATATATATATATATATATATATATATATATATATTGTAATTTTGTTATTACAATAGTTTATAAAAGCATAATATCACTACACAAAAATTTTCATGTTTCAGAACAATACTATTCTTCTTCGGGTGATATGTTAAAAATGTTTTTTAAATATGTTTTTTTAAATATTTAAAAAAATGTTTTTGTAAAATATGTTTTTAAATGTTTTTAGATATGTTTTTTAAACATATCACCTGAAGAAAACAGTATTGTGAAACATGAAGATTTTTGTGTGTGTAGTGATATTATGCTTTTATAAACCATTGTAATAACAAAATTACAATATTAACCTCTACTCTATATTGAGCACTCTTTGCTTGAACAGTGGGTTTTAATTTAAGTGTTCCTTCACTTTTTTGTAATATATATATATATATATATGACTAAATATAGTTTTAGTGTGTGCTATATTTATAGGATAAAGTGCTCAATATCAGGGATAGAGCATATGTAAATATAAAAGAGTGAACATTGAAGTCAACACTCAGGGTCTATATATATATATATATTTAATTTTTAAACGAATCATAATATATATATATATATATATATATATATATATATATATATATATATAATATAGACATATTGCACAAGCACATTTTACTATACGGTCCGCTATGGAGAAAGACGTCTTATTTAAGATTAGCTGCTCTCTATCTCAGTATGGTCCTTTCTTTCTTTCTTTCTTTCTTTCTTTCTTTCTTTCTCAATATGCTTTTAGCTATCTATCCATCTATGTATCTATCACTCTATCTATGTATCCCAACATGTTTCTTTCTTTCTTTCTTTCTTTCTTTCTTTCTTTCTAAAGGTAGTAAGTGACATCTCAGTTTAAAATCTCAGTCCACGTTATTTCAATGACACCCCAGAACCCACTCAAAACAACCTTGCTTAATTTAAGCCCCCTCAACTCCCTCACAAAACGTCAATTTACACACACACACACACACACACACACACACACACACACACACGGTTTCTTGCGTCGCAATTGTTTTTTTTAAACGTGCATTGTTATTGCACTTTGGTTTCGCATGACTTGTAGTGTTTCGACACATGATTTCGTTTTCAGAAAATAACGATATTTTTGAGAATAATGATACAACTTTACTTTTTAACGCACACATAATTTTCTTTTCTCACCGCTCAATGCTGACTAATGAAATTCAAATTGATTGGAAAATGCTACCCAAATTTGGCCAATTTATCAAAAGACAACCAACACATTTTTGAACGGATATTCATACAAAACGAAATTACAGTCTATATTCCTGAGATGAGGTTTTTCAAATTACTTACGTTTTTCGGAATGTTATTTCAAATTCAACTGTTGTACTCACCAGCCTTCTCCGAGTTTTTGGGATTTCGAACCGAAACCTTATTTCGTCATCAAGAACCCATCGTTGGTCAAATCCATTGATTTGACCCAAAGAGTTACGAATTTAATACCTGGCTACAACACAGGTGAACAAGAATATGAAGTTTTGAGCCCAAAAAAGAGATAACTGATACAAAAATATCCAGAAGTAGCATTGAAAGTGAAAGTAGAACAATATATATCGTGTTGTGTTGTGGTAATATTAAGCTCCAAGAATTCCTTTTTTTTTATTTTTTTTCGCAGCAGTTGTACTGATAAAAAGATATTTTGGCGAGCCTGTTTTTATCGTAAAGTGATGCGTTGCAGTGCAATGGATATTGGCTCAGAACACAAATCGGGGAGCCGAGTTCGAATTCCAGTTGAATTCCTTGCATTCACTTACGCACAAATATCCTTGGAAAAGGTATTAATCCGTCTCTTTCCTCCAGTTACGTGTTAAATAACAGGACAGATTGGGTTCTATAGCATTGGCTAGCAACCAGTCTACCGCAAAAAGCAATGGCAATCTACTGCGGGATAATCTTCTGCCCAGTCAGTCATGTCTCTTTGGAGACATGATTGACCAAAGCGTGTATCACGTATGGCGCTTAACTGACTGAATGAATATAATAATTGGAGACATGATTAAGGCTGCTACTGGGCATAAAGTTGGGGATCGTTTTTCTATTGTTATGAAGTAATAAACTGATCCTCCACTAATTGCTACTTAATAATATAATAAATTTCTTTCCCCTCTATATATGAGTTAAATAACATGACAGATTGGGTTCTATAGCCTTGGCTGTCAAACAGTCTACTGTAAAAAGCAGTGGCAACCTACTGCCCACTCAGTCATGTCTCGAAAGAGACATGAACACCTAAATATTTATCACGAATGACACTTGACTGACTGACTGACTGATCGGTATCAGGGTAGAGACAAATTTTTAATGGGATTAATGTAGGGAAGTTTTTCACTTAACTGAGCGAGTTTATGCCGGCCTCGAAGTTTCGAGAGGTCACCGTTATGATGTCGTCACTCGTCAGGTGTAAGGTTTTTGCTCTGCAGTTGTGTTCTAGTTTTTTTTTCTTAATTCTCTGAGGCTTGGAATGATTTAATATTTTGGTGTTATATTGGTCTACAGGTGGTTAATTGCTTTCAATTAATGCTGTTGTATTGATTTGTCTTTTAAAGTTGTATTATTTGTGGTTGGTTGATTTTCTTTCTGTGAATTTGTCTTTGCACAATTGATATATATTGAATATCTGTCCACTTAATTGCTTTTTAGTTGGTTTGTTCTTTTCATTGTTTTAGGTTGACCTTTTCCACCGCTTAAAGTGATTCTTTAAACATGTATATGAAATGATTTGTTTGAACATTATTTTTGATCGATACTCATATTTAAGTAGATATTCTGTTTATAAACAAATAGTATTATATATTTATTTCTACCGGCCTGATTATTTACAATAAATGCGTCATTCGGCAGGATTCGAATCAGCGACCCCTATTCACATAGGGGAGGCTGCCATGTCATCTGGCGCGTCTTAGACCTCTCGACCACGAATGACTATCAGTTTAAACGAAGTCAAATTAAGCCTATAACATAATTTTCGAAATTATCGTAATAATCATCTCTGATCTGAAATGTATCGTAAGGACAACAATGTAACCATGTTACGGAAATTAACGAAGATTAACGAAACTGGTTATAAACAACAGACAATTTGAAATGATTTTATAAACAGAATATCTACGAGGGTCATTCAATAAATAAGGTGAATTTTTCGGTATAAGAACTTCTAACACAGACAGAAGTTTACTTTTTAATTTTTTTTCCTTTACTTCTTTTTCAAAAGATTTAATTTTTTTTTTTTTTTGCAGATTGAAAAAAACCTTTGAGAGTTTTGGAGATTAACAAAGATGGCCGACCAAGAAGCCTGCTCCAGGACTGAATAGAGGTCAGTTCTCAAGTCAAGGTTGCTGAAGGATGCAAACCAGTTGAAATTCATAGGAGAATGTCAACTGTGTATGGTGCCACACACACACACACACACACACACACACAAATATATATATATATGTGTGTGTGTGTGTGTGTGTGTGTGTGTGTGTGTGTGTGTCATTTTTTAAGAAAATTTTAAAATTTCAGACACTATATTAGAAATCGCATGAGAATATTTCTATTTAAAAAAAAAATTGAACACTGAATTTCCTCCATTAAGTAATGTAAGGTTGATGGTAGGAGAGAATTGTTTGACATATACTCTTTCTCGAATACCAATATGTATTTTGCAGTGTGATTTGTATTCAATGAAATATATAAACACTACTGTGCAAAAGTATTATGACAAGAACTATTTTCTCTTTCATGAGGCATATTGACAAAAAAATAAACAATTTAATTAAAGTAATTTTATTTGATTTACTCAACAAATACTTTAACAAGAAAAATATTTGTTAGAAAATAAATTTAACATTTAGTATAATAGCCTTTTGATTTGATCACAGCCTTCATTCTGTCAGGCATTGACATCACAAGCTTCTTCAATGTATCTAATTGTATCTTCTACCAAGCAGCTTGTATTTGTTCCCAAAGTGTGTCTTGCAAAGTAACATTAGATTTATCAATTTTTTGTCCAAAGTATCCTATAGATGTTCAATAGAGTAGTTTCAAAATAATTTGTTTAATAGAAAATAAGAAAAATTAAATATAACTTCTTGTTAATACATTTCTTTTACACCTTGTTTTAAATAATCAATATTTATTAGCAATTTACTTGGCTTTTCATTCTGAATTTGAATTTCAGTGATGTTTTTAGAAAAAACACCCCTGTCCTAATAATTTTGCACACTACCGGTAGTGTGCAAAAGTGTTAGGACAGGGGCTATTTTTAGTTATATTTTGATGACTCATAAAAGATAAAATAGTTCTTGTCCTAATAAATTTGCACAGTACTGCATATATATATATATATATATATATATATATATATATATAGTCATCCGCAGACAGATCTGTTTCGCTGTATTACAGCTCATTAGTACGGATAGACATTCGATTGCTTCTAGCCAGGTTTGAAATATATATATATATATATATATATATATATATATATATACCAGGTGCTGTTAGCACTCACGGATGTGCGTTGGGGTGCGGTGGATGTCGGCTTGGAGGGGGAAATCGGTGAGCCGAGTTCCAATTTCAGTCGAGCACGCTGCATTCACTTGCGCACTGGTACCCTTGGGAAAGGTATTAATCCGTTCGTTCCCTCCAATTATGGGTTAAATAATTGAGGTCTGCTGTTCGTGCGATTTGTGGCAGTCATCTGCACCAATTATTTGTTATCAGCAGTTCCAAGAAGTGTGGATGGTACTACACAATGCCTTCACCACTATAAACAAATCTCTGTGTGGTTGTCTTGCTGGAAAAAGGTTGGACCCTCATACGTTGAACGCGACGGGAGAATCCATTATTATATATATATATATATATATATATATATATATATATATATATATAAAAGAGAGAGAAAACCGCACACATTTTTATTATTATGTAGATTTAATTTTGTGACACATGTTTCGTGTTTTACTTTTCTCTTGTTGGACCCATAACAATCTCACCCACATATATATATATATATATATATATATATATATAGGTATAGGGTAGGTATGGATGGAATAATATTCGGTATTCAAAGAAACACTATTCTTAAAAGAGTGCTCAATACAAAGTAGAGCTAATAATATTTATTTAGAATTTATAACATAAACATGTTTCAATATCACTAAAAATGCAGCAACTTTGTTTGGACACTATCTGTGTCTCATCAATTCAATTACAAGTTTGTAATTTATAAGTTTAAAAGAGTAGCTAAACCCACTTAATCAGGGAGGCGTTGTTACAAAGACAGGATAGACCATTCGAAACAAACCAATTTCCGGACTGAGGAATACCAGAATAGACACAAATGTTCATTTGTTATGAGCTTTAACGAAAATATCTGAGGAAAATGGAGATTAGCCTATGTACTTGTATGTATGTACGTGCATATGGAAACGGGCAGGTATAGGTGATGGTGCTGTTCGTAAGGTTATATGGCGCCTATGAGTGACCGTATAATGAATTTATGGTTATTGAACAAGGAGGTGATCCCTCCATTATATATATATATATATATATATATATATATATATATATATATATATATATTCTTGCAAATTAGGGGATTTATTTTTCTGACGTTAATATTACTTCAAACGCTATTATAATTGACACATCGTAATTTAAATAGACGCCCCATTGTTATTTAATGAACTGTGTGTATTTACGTTTATCGGCTTGCACCTTCAAAAAATCTTAAGATAATGCTGTCTTTGGTAGGGTTCGAAACTGCTTCCTTATTTGTAGGGGAAATCATTACTTGATACGGCGAGCTATACTACTCGGTCACGGAAAATATCACAGCGGACAATGATCCGTTGTCCTTTTTTAAGAGGTAAAGAACCTACTAGGTAGCTCCACTAAATCGCTGAAAGAACAGCATAGATTGATGTAAAAAAAAGAAACAAAGAAGACACACTGGCGGACCTGAAGGAGACTACCACCACCTTTAAATTTGTTGTTTTTCATTTTTTTTTTTTACTTTTTTTAGTGCAATCTTATCGATTACACCCTAAACTTTCCGACTGACAAAAAAAATTGGCTAAGTTCCAATATCGATCCTCCATTTTGGAACAACTTAACAGTACGACATTACCACCCCACTGTAAATTGGTTGATTATCATTTTTTTAAAACTTTTTCAGTGCAATCTTATCGATTAAACCCTAAACTTTCCGATTAACAAAAAAATTTGTAAAAGTTTCAACATTTAAACAATTTTAGGCGGGGTTAGTTTTTCATACAACCTTAAAGTAAATCGATCCTGTGCAATTAACTTTTTTGCTTGCGCATATTCAACAACTGAATCCTTTGGAAAATTTTTGAATAAAGCCATTCTTGAAATTTCCTAGGAAGATGTCATCGTAAGAACTAAAGAAAATTTGAAAAAGACAAAAACAAGAGCAACAATTTGTTCCAAAAAAAACCAAAACAACGCGAGTTGTCCAAAATGGAGGATCGATTTATTGTAAGGTTGTATGAGAAACTGAGAACCCCCTAAATTGTTTAAATATTGAAATTTTTAAAACTTTTTTGATAATCGGAAATTTTATGTAATAAATGATAAAACTGCGCTGAAAAAAGTAAAAAGAAAAACTGAAAAACAACAAATTTAAAGGTGGTGGTAGTTTTCTTCAGGTCCGCCGAAACCCTAAATTTAATAAAATATTTATCTAATCTAAACTTATTTATAACTGGAACTTTGTCTCTGTGTGTGTGTGTGTGTGTGTGTCCGTTACCTATAGACTCCGAAACGGCTAAACCGATTTTCTTGAAAATTTACACAGTTGTACTATAAGCGTCTGCGAGTGTTCTTAGCTAGGTTTTGTGTCTAGTTACTCCCGATAAATATCGAAAATCGATAATCGAAAAAATCGGGTTATAGAAGCAGTGGTCCGATTTTAATCAAAGTTGATACACTCATAGACCAAGACATAGGAAACGATATTCAGAAGTTTCAAGGTTGCAGTTCTTACAATAGTGCAGAAAATCGATAATATATATATATATATATATATATATATATATATATATATATAAGGCAAGATGTTTGTGTGTCTGTTTATCTGCCTGTTTGCCTATATTTTTTTAAGCTCTCTTATTTTAGTTTTTGCTTCGGGTTTGGCTCTAAGTAGGTATAATTGTAGTTCTTAGTCTCAGCCATGATGCCATTTACTCAGAGGAATTATTTAGTCTTCAAAATTTAGTATACGACGAGAAATACTCATTTGATATCGATACCAGGAAATAAAAATTTGACTTACATCCATTCATTTTTCTTTCAGTCTATGGTTTCGCTTTAACTGGACACAACTTTTGCTTTTTAGTCGTTCGTGCCAATGTCCAAAGAGTCCAGTACCATGGATTAGTTTTAAAGCTTTCATTAAACCCGAGTAACGCCGGGCTATACTGCTAGTCGTAAAATATTTGATATTTATTAATTAGAATTTGAATTTTTTTTCCTTTTCTAACACCTTCGAAAATTTGTTTAAACATCTTTTCTTTTTATTTGCCTCTGTGGTGTACCAAAGATTACTATGGATGCTTTAACACTTTAAAAAAATACAAATTTTTAATTTCTTAAATTTAGAAAAATCAAATAACTGTCGTATTTTAATGAAACTTTCAGGACTTCACAAATGAAAGAAACTATTTTTGAAATTATTATTTTTCAAAAATCTTTTTAAAAACACAGTTTTTTTTATATATGTTACCACTCCCTTCACTTAATTTCTTGAATTTTCTAGAAATTCTCTACTGTCTGCAAATTTTCTTTTATTAGTTAATGCAGGACTCCTTAGGAAATGTGAATCTTCTATTTTTCTTTTTAAACAGTAGCCATTTTTCTGAAAATATGCTCCTAATAGTACAATAAAAATGCAATTAATGCCATTTTAATTGCTTGAAATTACTAGGTAGTTAAAAACCAAAAAGAAATCGATCGCTTAGGTTTCATACATTTGTGTCAATTCTGGTCAGCCGTACTTAGCTTGACAACACTGTCAGAAATCAATCCACACTATTTGACTTTACTTCTGAGTTGAGGTAGTATTTACATTAATTACATTATTCAAACTGTTGTCCTCAACTTTATTTTCATGTTTACAATATTTCAGCCATTGAACGTTCTGGCCTTTTTCAGGCGCCATATTATATACCCCTGTGATTGAAATAAAGTGTTCGGTCTCAAATTCCTAGCGCCTGAAGAAGGTAGAAGCGTAGAACAGCCGAAACGTCATAAACATGGCAATAAAGAAATAAATTGTAAATAATTAATCATGTCATAAAACCTCTGCGATTAAGAAATGCTGATAAACTACATTTGATACTATAAGCAATTCATACTTATATCAGATCAGATTAATTTAACTTCAAATTTGATAATTTTCTTAAAATAACGTGTCACAGAAGTATATTTTATTTTTGGAAAATTTGTAAACGCGAGAATTAATTTTGGTTTACAAACCTATCAATATAGGAAAAATGGGCAATCAACTGAATGCTCTGTAAAAGTTGAGATTTCAATCAATATAATTTCTATTTGAAATAGATCAGTTTATTTTAAAGATAGAAAAAGGCGTAAGACAAGGATGTGTCTTTTCACCGGATTTGTTCAACCTATACAGCGAGAATATTTTGAGGACCCTAGATGACACACCAGGATTTGTTATTAGAGGCCACAACCTGAACAACATAAGATACGCGGACAATACAGTACTGATTGCGGACACGGAAAGGAAACTGCAAGATCTCATACAGAAAGTAGCAGTGGAGAGTGACAAGAAGGGACTACAAATAAACTTTAAGAAAACTGAGTGCATGGTCATCAGCAAAAGATACAACCCAAAATGCCAAATACAGGTGGGGGATAACAGAATCAAACAAGTCCAAGAATTTAAGTACCTAGGAAGTGTTTTAACAGGGGATGGAAAGTGCGACACAGAGATCCGAAGGCGAATTGGCATGGCAAAGGACGCGTTCCAGAAGATGAGCAAAATACTAACACACAGGAAAATCTCAATAGAAACGAAGAAAAGAGTGCTAGACTGCTACGTGATGTCAGTTCTTCAATACGGCTGTGAATGCTGGACAATATCATTGAAAATGAGGACAAAACTGGAAGCGGCCGAAATGTGGTTCTACAGAAGGATGCTACGGATATCGTGGACTGAGCATACAAGACGAAGTGTTAGAAAGAATGTCAACAAAAAGGAAATTGATGCTGAGCATCAGGAAGAGACAACTGAAGTTCCTGGGACATGCAATGAGGAAGGAGAGCCTGGAGAACCTGATACTGACTGGACAGATAGAAGGAAGGAGAGACAGAGGAAGGCAGCGGATAACATATTTTCAGGGTCTGATCAGGTGGATGACGGAACGGGGGTTGCCAGGAGGAACAGGAGCAAACATACTAAGAGCCACAAGGGATAGGGAGACGTGGAGATCCATGATCGCCTACGTCCTGAAGGGACAGGGCACATAGAAGAAGAAATTTAATCATTTTGGTTTTCATTAAAGCAAAAATGAAAGTTTCAAGGGCGCTTTTTTATTCATTAATCATTATTCATCGTTTGTTATTTTTGGTAACTATTGCCGTTACTTAGCGGAGTTTTATGTCAACACAAAATAAAATCGTCGCTGATGGTGGATGTTATTGTGTTACCGTCTTAGTAACCTCTCTGAAGATGGCTCATCTGAGCCGAAAGCTTAGAACCAAATTAATAAAAAATTATCCAAATGTTGGAGAATTTTTGTATTTATTTTCAACTGAAATTAAAGCCAAAATACGACGTTTAGAACGGCTCATGATTAGACATAATAGACATTCATTGTCTCTTATATTTAACAGAAAATTATTTGCTGCCTCGATACACTATATATATATATATATATATATATATATATATATATATATATATTAACAATATATATATGACAATAATATATATATATATATATATATATATATATATATATATGCATTCTGCAACTATCAACTGTTTATTACGAACTGACCATTCCGGGATTAAAATTGTTTTGTTCTTGTGATATTAGCATAATAAGTGTATACTTATAACAAATCCTTCCTG
>JBBBDQ010000274.1:190000-222500 GCA_037127315.1 Ascarosepion bandense | reverse complement strand
TGACACACGTCTTACTAATTAATCCATAGTTTGGTACAGAAGAGATTGATTCAATACATTTCGCAAGGGCATTTGCAGGTAGATGAATATAAGAACCCAACCAGAATTAACAAGAAAGTACAGAAATAATGTATATATACATATACATATATATATTATGCATGTATGTATGTATGTATGTATGTATGTATGTATGTATGTATGTATGAAATGAATTGTTTGAACATTATTTTTTATCGATACTCGTATTTAAGTAGATATTCTGTTTTTAATTAAACAGTATTATATATTTATATCTACTGGCCTGACTATTTACGATAAATTTTTATTACGAATGACACACATTTTCGTAATAAAAATTTTTCGTAAATAATCAGGCAGGTAGATATAAATATATAATACTGTTTAATTAAAAAACAGAATATCTACTTAAATACGAGTATCGATAAAAAATAATGTTCAAACAATTCATTTCAAATTGTCGGTTTTTTATAACCAAGTTTCGTTAATATATATATATATATATATATATATATATATATATATATATATATATATATATTATTGTATCGAGGCAGCAAATAATTTTTCTAAACATATACTATTAAATATAAAAAACAATGAATATCTATTATGTTTAATCATGAGCCGTTCTAAACGTCGTATTTTGGCTTTAATTTTAGTTGAAAATAAAGACAAAAATTCTCCAACATTTGTATAATTTTTATTAAATTGGTTCTAAGCTTTCGGCTCACATGAGCCATCTTCAGAGAGGTTATTAAGACGGTAACACAATAACATTCACCATCAGCGACGGTTTTATTTTGTGTTGACATAAAACCCCGCTAAGCAAAGGCAATAGTTACCAAAAATAACCAACGCAATTCGCAGATTTGCAATGCGGTTCTATGACGTCACACCGCGTGATAGCCCGAAATGACAACAGAATGATGGTGGTCTCGAAAAACCTTCCTCGAAAAGTTTCGAACGAAGGAAAAAATGGTTTTAAAAATAAAAAAAAAGAGATTAGGACATGAAAGTCTGTCAAAAGTGTTCGGACAGAAATCAGCAAAGACAAGAGAAAAAATCGACTCGGAACGAGAAATCAGGGAGCCGAATTCGAATTCCAGTTGAATCCATTGTATTCACTTACGCGCAAATACCCTTGGGAAAGGTATTAATCCGTCTCTTCCTTCCAGTTATGGGTCAAATAACATAACAGATTGGGTTCTATAGCTTTGGTTGGCAACCAGTCTACCGCAGAAAGCAATGGCAACCTACGACGGGATAATCTTCTGCACAGTCAGTCATGTCTCTTTCAAGACATGATCGCCCAAGCGTTTATCACGTATGGCACTTAACTGACTGAACGAGCCAGATGAACCGACCTAGGTTTCTCATAAACGGATCGTCAGAGAAAGCTGGCTCTCCCTGACGATTTCAGCTTTCCCTGACGATCCGTTTAGGCGAAACCTAGGTAGGTTCGTCTGGCTCATTAGGTTCTATAAATATATATATATAAGAAAGGAAGTAGCTAACCTAGAGAGCCAACGAACCTACCAAGGTTTCACCGAATTGGATCTTCAGGGAAAGTTGGCTAAAGAGGCTAAAATAAGGCGATAAGACATGAGAAACTCCGCAACCACGTGTTCAAAAAAGACTTTAGTGTTTGGTGTCTTCTGTTTCGTTTAGGTGGGTTTCGGGGTTTCGTATATCTTATCGCCTTATTTTAGCCTCTTTAGCCAACTTTCCCTGAAGATCCAATTTGGTGAAACCTTGGTAGGTTCGTTGGCTCTCTAGGTTAGTTATTTAGTATATATATATATATATATTTCCCTGAATATCCAATTTGGTGAAACCTTGGTAGGTTCGTTGGCTCTCTAGGTTAGTTATTTAGTATATATATATATATATTTCCCTGAAGATCCAATTTGGTGAAAACTTGGTAGGTTTGTTGGCTCTCTAGTTTAGTTATTTACCTTATATATATATTTTTAATCGTATCACCCCGAGCAAGTCGGTAACGCCACTGATGTGCAGGGGGCTACGTAATAGTGAAAAGATTGGAAAAGAGAAAACCGGAAACCACATCCTAAACAGGGAATAAGGGATGAGCCTCTTAACCTGTTCACTAGACGTGGGTGGAATGTGAACCGGGCGATAGTTTAGTCTTTCTACTCCAATTGAAAAAAAAAAGTGAGAAGATTTGAAAAGAGAAAGCCGGAAACCACATCCTATCCGAGCCGATATCCACTGCGCCACAACGCACACCCCTACTGACTGACTGACTCCTTTTGGTGTTTGGTGTCTTCTGTTTCGTTCAGGTGGGTTTCGGAGTTTCTTATATCTTATCGCCTTATTTTAGCCTCTTCAGCCAACTTTCCCTGAAGATCCAATTTGGTAAAATCTTGTTAGGTTCTTTGGCTCTCTACGTTAGCTACTTACTTTCTTGTTTGCTCTACTTGTGTATTGAGCGCTTTTCGTGTTAGGTTACACGTCTAGGGATTTTTTTCTTTCGACTAATACTATGACTAATGTTCAAGTGGTGAGTTCGTTTCTTTTTTTGTTACCATTTTTCCCCTCCGCGTTTATACTCGGTGGGTTTTTCGAGACGTGTTCAACGACAAATTTACAGTTATATATATATATATATATATATATATATATATATATATTATAAATTATGTTTTAGAACATGTACATAATTTTTTCTATATATGTCCTCTACAATCATATGTTTGTTTCGAACTTGGGTGTCCATCGTCTCAGGAGGAATAGTCAAGAACTGAAATCATCCGCTGTCTATATTTGGTTCATTGTTGTTGTGCGGTTGGTTGGGGTTCACCATTTAGCACTTATACACCAAGTTCTTCAAAAGTCTAACGGTCAACACGGAAGACACATTCCCTTCATTATCAATAACCCCAACCAACCCCACAACAACAATGAACCAAATATAGACAGCGGATGATTTCAGTTCTTTCCTTTTCCTCCTGATGAGAGGTTGGACACCCAACGTGGAAACAAACATATGATTGTAGAGGACATATATAGAAAAATTATGTACATGTTCTAAAACATAATTTATAATAAATATTCACAGCTCTATACATCATGTATCGAGCACTGTTTTAAATGAATGTTTTGGACGGTGAAAAAACTTCTTTCTTCGTTCTGTACTCACTCATATATATAATGGACTCTCCCGTCGATTACGACGTATGAGGTCTATACAACTGTTTAATTCGATGTAGCATGCCTGCACTTACTCCATCGTAAATGGCATTTGAGTCCTGCAAGAAATTTGCAAACAAGCCCACAATGGAGGCAAGAAGGGAGATTGCACGAATGATCGGCTGGGACACTTGCAAATGCTTTGGTTCTCTCACGTCTTACGCGCAGTTGGTCAATCTCAGTCTCAGAGAACTGCTTAATGCCCCTCTGGCAGGCAGATGTCCATTCATTTCGTTGAGAGGCAATTCGTTCAAAATCACGGTGAGGAATATTCGTACATGACAAATTCATTTTCAGCTTGTCCTTAAAGCGAAGCAGAGGTCTACCCACATTCCGCCGTCCACTGCTAAGTTCGCCGTACAACACTTGCTTTGGTATCCGGTCATCTTCTATACGTAAGACATGTCCTGCCCAACGCAGTTGCGATTGCATCAAAAAGCTCTCAATTCCGCTAATACCGCAGTGCTTGAATAGGTCCGCATTAGACATCCGATTGTTTAGGGTGAAACCACAAATTATTTTAAGGCAATTTTTGTGGAAGAAAGAATGTCCATGAATAATACATTTTTACAAAAAACTGCTTTCGGTTTTTAAAAAAATAAGAAGAATTTATAAACTTTTAAATCTTTTACAATTCTGTAGAAATTTGTCGTGGTTAAATGATATTATTATTAAATGAAAACTATATTTAGTCATCATAAATGGGAAAAGCGTACTATAATTCAGTAATCTCAACTATTTAAAGAAAAAACAGATATTTTGAGAGGGAGGATGTCGAAAAACGTTTCGATTTTTTTAAAATATGTTGGCCATCACAACATTATCGGAAAATAATAGTGGCAAATATAGTAAATTTAAAATTTATTAATAATTTTCTAAAATTTTCTCAACGGGCATCTTTATAAGTAAGACTATAAAGCCAAAGTACTAAAAAATTCGATGAAACATTAAAATGCTTTAAATAATTTAAATTTTAAGATTTATGGTTAGTTAAACAAATTATCTAAGAAAGGTATTCACGCTGTATTTATTATGTAATTTTACTACAATTATTTCCACCTTACACAGATCTCGTAAACATCAGGTTATCGATGAATGCAAATAACTCCGCTTCCATTCTTTTCCTTTTTTTTTTTTTTCAATTGGAGCAGATAGACTAAACTATCGCCCGGTTCACAATCCACCCACGTCTATTGAACGGGTAAAGAGGTTCATCCCTTGTTTCCTGTTTAGGATGTGGTTTTCGGCTTTCTCTTTTCCAATCTTTTCACTCTTACGTAGCCCCCTGCACATCAGTGGCGTTATTGCCTTGCTCGGGGTGATATGATTAAAAAAAAAAAAAAAGAGACATCAAGCTTCTGGATGTGATTGTGATAGACTCTCCATGATTCCGATCCATAAAGCAGCGTCGTTAGCACAACTGCTTTATACACACACACACACACACACACACACACACACACAAATATATATATATATATGTTTAAATTGGTTATAAATTATAATTAATTTTAATGAGCTAAATTAGCTCATTTCATCAGAAAACACAAAATTCGCTCCATTCGGTACAAACGTTTTTACGGAAACAAGCATTTCTTTAAAATGAGATGAGGACAGACCGGAAATATTAAATTCCGAAGTGGAAGCTGCAATGACCAAACTGAATGGAAACAAAGAAGCTGGTCCAGATGTCATTGTAATAGAGATACTGTCAGCCCTGGAAGAAATAGAGAAAATTACAGAAATTTTATATGAAATTTATAATAGGGTATTTGTGCGTAAGTGAATGCAATGATTTCCAACTGGAATTCGAACTCGGCTCCCCGATTTGTCGTTCCGAGTCAATATCCACTGCACCACAATACACAATTCAAAAGAAAGTGATGAACTGAAAAAGAAGGAAAAAAGTAGAAGAAAGAAACTGAAAAGCATTAGAAAAAAATGAGGAGAGGCAGTTGGTGAACATAAGACAAGTGAAAAAGATCTTTTCCACGACAAGAGAGAGCAACCAACAACACGCAAAGGTGAGGATGGACGGAAATATTAAAGTCTGAAGTGGAATCTGCAGTAGCCAAACTGAATAGAAACAAAGCAGCTGGACCAGACGGCATAGTCATAGAACAATCCTATTGGAGAAAGAGGAAATACTCCAACGATGGGAAGAATATATAAAAGATCTTTTCAACGATATGAGAGAGAGCAGCCAATAATACGCAAAGATGAGGACGGCCCGGAATTTTTTTTTTTTTTTTTAATCATATTACCCCAAGCAAGGTGATAACGCCACTGATGCGCAGGGGGCTACGTAAGGGTAAAAAGAATGGAAAAGAGAAAGCAGGAAACCGCATCCTAAACAGGAAACAAGGGATGAGCCTCTTCACCTGTTCAATAGATGTGGGTGGAGTGTGAACCGGGCGATAGTTTAGTCTATCTACTCCAATTGGAAAAAATAAAAATAAAAGAGTGAAAAGACTTGAAAAGAGAAAACCGGAAACCGCATCCTAAACAGGAAACAAGGGATGAGCCTCTTCACCTGTTCAATAGATGTGGGTGAAGTGTGAACCGGGCGATAGTTTAGTCTATCTACTCCAATTAAAGTCCGAAGTGGAAGTTGCAATGGCCAAATTGAATAGAAACAAACGGCTGGACCAGATGGAACTGTAGCTGAGCTGCTGATAGCCCTGGAAGAATTCGGCATATAGAAAATTACAGAAATAATAAATGAAATTTATAATAGTGATATAATACCAGATGATCTAAGCAAGTCGATTTTCATAGCACTGCCTAAGAAGCCAGGTGCAAACGAATGCGAACTCGACCGAACAATCAGTTTAATGAGCCACATAACAAAACTGATCGTCCGAGTCCTGATGAATAGAGCAAAAAGCAGAATCAGGCCAGAGATAGGACAAGAACAGTGCAGGCTGGTCTAAAATACTGGATCAAGAAACGCCATATGTACGATTAGGATACTCTCCGAAAGAGCAATACAAGTGAAGAAGTACTTGTACATATGCTTTATCGATTATGCAAAAGCTTTCGACAAAATACGCCACAAAGAATTGATAGAGATGCTCAGCAGCCTCGACATATTTGGGAAAGACATTAGATTAATTAAGAATCTCTACTGGCAGCAAACTGTCTGCATACGAACAGGTAACGAATTCAACGGATTTATAAAGATAGGAAGGGTTGTAAGACAAGGACGTGTCTTTTCACCGGACCTATTCAAATTGTAGTGCAAGACTATTTAGATGAACCTAGATGTTATGTCAGGATTTGTCATCGGAGGCCACAATTTGAACAACATTAGATACGCAGATGCTGATTGTAGTCAGGGAAAGGAAACTACAAGACCTCCTCGCCCGGTTCACACTCCACCCACGTCTTTTGAACAGGTGAAGAGGCTCATCCCTTGTTTCCTGTTTAGGATGTGGTTCCCGGCTTTCTCTTTTCCAATCATTTTACTCTTAAGTAGCCCCTTGCACCTCAGTGGCGTCACCGCCTTGCTTGGGGCGATATGATAAAAAAAACAAACAAAAGAAGCTAGCTGAAGAGAGTGTTAAAAAAGGACTACAAATAAACAGCAAGAAAACCGAATGCATGGTCATCAGCAAAAAGAACAGCCCAAAATGCCAAATACAGGTGGGAGATTAAAAACATCAAGCAGGTACAAAGCTTTAAATACCTAGGAAGTGTTCTACCAGGAGATGGAAAGTGGGACACTGAGATCCGAAGGCGAATTGGCATGGCGAAGGAAGCCTTTCAGAAGCTGAGTAAAGTATAAAGAAACAGGACAATTTCGCTCGAAACATAGAAGAGAGTACTTGATTGCTATGTGATGTCAGTTCTTCAATACGGCAGTGAATGCTGGACAATATCATCGAAAATGAAGACAAAACAAGAAGCAGCGGAAAGGTGGTTCTACAGAAGGATGCTGCGGGTATAAAGTGGGGGATCAGTTCCACATGACAATCAATATATAAACTGACCCCTCACTTTGTGGTTACAGCAGTTTCTATATATTTGTATTCCTGAGATCCAAAAGCTCAAGGATGCATTCCTGGAGCTGAGTAAAGTACTAACATACAGGAAAATTTCACTAGAAACAAAGAAAAGAGTACTGGATTGCTATGTGATGTCAGTTCTTCAATATGGCAGTGAATGCTGGACAATATCACCAAAGATTAAGGAAAAACTTGAAGCAACTGAAATGTGGTTCTGCAGAAGGAAGCTGCGGATATCATGGACCGAGCATGAGGTTTTGGAAAGAATGGAAATGAAAAGGAAATTAATACTAAGCATCCGGAAGAGTCAGCTAAAGTTCATTGGACATGCAATGAGGAAGGAGGGCTTGGAGAACCCGATACTAACAGGCGAGATAGAGGGAAGAAGAGACAGGGGAAAATAACGTGTAACTGACCTGAGCGGGTGGATGGCAGAACGGGCGTTGCGTGGTGTAACAGTAGAAAGCGTGCTAAGAGACACCAGGGATAGGGAGACGTGGAAGGCTATGATCGCCTACGTCCTGGAAGGAAAAGTTACGTAGAAGAAGAACATGCCTCTTAATTACACATCTTGGGTGGTTGATTAGGCACAACATACGACCAATCTTTTTGCTCATGATAACTTCCTCCTTGTAATGTGTTGTGGTGCAGTGGATATTGACACGGAACGACAAATCGGGGAGCCGAGTTCGAATTCCAGTTGAATTAATTGCATTCACTTACGCACAAATAACCTTTGGAATCCGTCTATTTCCTTCACTTATGAGTTAAATAACATAACAGATTGGGTTCTATAACCTTGACTGGTAACCAGTCTACCGCAGAAAGTAATGACAAACTACTGCGGGATAATCTTCTACCCTGTAAGTTATGTCTCTTTTGAGACATGATCGCCCAAAGCATGTATCACATATGGCACTTAACTGACTGACTGAAAATAACAATTGGAGACATGATTAAGGCTTCTACTGGTCATAAAGTGGGGGATCGGTTTTCTATTGTTATGAAGTAATAAATTGATCCCCCACTAATTACTACTTAATAATATAATACATTTCCCCCCTCTAGCGATGAGTCAAATAACATGACAGATAGGTCTCTATAGCTTTGGCTGGCAACCAGTCTACCGCAGAAAGTAATGACAACCTACTGCAGGATAATCTTCTACCCTGTAAGTTATGTCTCTTTCGAGATGATGACTGCCGAAAGCGTGTATCACGTATGGCACTTAACTGACTAACTGAATGTAATATTTGGAGACATGATTAAGGCTTCCACTGGGCATAAAGTGGAGGATCGATTTTCTATTGTTATGAAGTAATAAACTGATCACCCACTAATTACTATTTAATAATATAATACATTTCTTCCTCCTTTAGCTATGAGTCAAATAATATGAAAGATTGGGTTCTATAGCCTTGGCTGGCAACCAGTCTAACGCAGAAAGCAATGGCAACCTACTGGAGGATAATCTTCTGCCCAGTCAGTTAGTCTCTAAAGAGACATGATCGCCCAGAGCGTGTATCACGTATGTCACTTAACTGATTGACTGAATATAAGCATTTTCCTAATTAGCAATTTTTAAAATTCTTTTGCCTGGGTTGAAATGTTTACTATAGGATTTTCCTCTCTCGTTCATTTTTTTTTCTTTTCTTTTTCTCAGTTTATCACAAATGACCCGATTTTTTCTCGAGAACATTTTTTTCTGCGTTTATGTTTGGCGTTATTCGGTACACAGACATGAAATTTTGCAGTTCTTAATCCATGGTTTCTATCCCACTCACCGTTTTTTATCGCTCTTTTAAATACGTCGATAAAACTTTCTTCCTGTCCATTTGATCTTGGATGGTAGAGTGTGGATGTTTGATGAGTAACTGAATGACGTTTACAAAAATCTGCAAATTCTTTTGACAAAAATTGAGACCCGTTATTACACACAACATTGTATGGTGTTTCAAATCTCGAAAATAACCCATCAAAACGTCTAAGGGATCTTTTGGCGTTTCGCACCTGAAAACTTTAGAAGACTTTGAGAAACTGTCCGCCACGATCAAGATATAAATTCCTTTTATTGGTTCAGCGTAGTCAATATGAAGTCTCGACCATGCTTTTTTAGTTTTAGGCCAGGGATTAAATTTCACGGGTGGTGCCTTTGCAGTCAAAGTGCAATTTTTGCACGTTTTAATCAGATTTTCCGTATCCATGTCCATTCCGAGCCAATATACATACCTTCCCATGAGTGCATTCATATGCGATATACCTGGATGTTCAGTATGAAAATTTCTCTTTGATGAAACCTCTGGGATGACTATCCGGTGTCCGTATAGTATTGCATATTGAGATTATATATATATATATTTTTTTTTTCTTATGTTCTATTAACTCTTTCTTTTTATTAATAATAAATTTGTTGAATGCAGTTTTGGCCCTGATTTCATCCAATGTAGCAAGTAATTCCTTTACCGTATTATGCAAGACGTGTTTCATTTTCAGTCCGAAATTCAATTAAGCAATTATTGTCTTTTTGAGAGGGTCGATTATTTTTGGGATTAACCTCGGCAATCCATCAGCATGGGATATCTTTTTGACGGGAGAACTCCATTTTAAACGAATATTTCAACAAGATCTCTGAAAACAGTTCGTCGAAATTCCTATTTTTTTTCGAACCAAATATCGACAGAAATAGACGATGATCAGTTCGAAAAGGAAACTGCCTTCTATGAATATATTTAACCACAAATATCATCGTTAACCCTTCCTATTCAATCTGAGAATACTTCCTTTCTGCAAGAAGCAGAGTCCTCGAAACATGATGTACGGCCTACAGTCAGTCATGTCTCGAGAGAGACATGACTGACTGAGCAGATGGTTATCCCGCAGTAGGTTGCCATTACTTTCTGCGGTAGACTGGTTGCCAACCAAGGCTATAGAACCCAATCTGTCATGTTATTTGACTCATAAATAAAGAGGGAAGAAATGTATTATATTATTAAGTAGTAATTAGTGGGGGATCACTTTATTAATTCATAACAATAGAAAACCGATCCCCCACTTTATAACCAGTAGAAGACAATCATGTCTCCAGTTGTTATATTCAGTCAGTCAGTTAAGTGCCATACGTGAAACACCCGTGGGCGATCATGTCTCGAAAGAGACCTGACTGACCGAGTAGAAGATTATCCCACCATAAGTTGCCATTACTACTTGCGGTAGACTGGTTACCAGTCAAGGCTATAGAACTAAATCTATTCTGTTATTTAACCCATAAATGGAGGAAAGAGACAGATGAATACCTTTCTCAAGGGTACTTGCGCGAAAGAGAATGCAATGAATTCGACTGGAACGGCCCCTAAATCTAGATTACGTGCGTCACTTGCCAAATAAATTTTGTTAGGGTCGTAATGTGTAAGCGATAAGTCAGATGTTAATGCCGTTTTTAATTTCTGAAAAGCTTCTTTACAACCCACCGACCAACTCCATATTGTGTCTTTATTAGGCAGTCTATTTATCGGTGTCCTCAGTGTATGCATGTTTGAAATATAGCTGCTATAATAATTTGCTAATCCTAAAAAATTTTGTGAAGATGATATGTTTGTAGGTGCAGGCATGGCCGTATCTAACTACCGGGTACACCGGGCACGGGTCCGGGCCGATCCGTGCAATCATAGTGAAAATCCGGGCAAGGAAAAATGTCTTCGTCAGAAATCGGACTAAACAATTCACTAAGAAAGAAAGAACGAAAGAAAGAAAACGAAGAAAACATCCGAATGAACGCAGTAAAAATCTGTTTGTTTATTTATTAATTTTGGGAGAAAAGACTGGTTATACTCAGCAAGTCCGAACCCGATTTCCTGCTTTCGTTCATGTTCTGTGCCTAATTTCCATTGGAATAGCCGAAAAAATCCGTAAAAATCATAGTTTCTGGAAACGGATGACACTGATGACGTCATCACATTGTCAACTAATAAATCCGGGCAAGTTTCTCTGTGCCCGGTGTTTTTTTTTAGCATCAGCTATGGCCATGGTTGCAGGCATGCTGCTTGTTGCTCTTGCACGGCTCGGATCAGGCCTTTCTCGCCCATCATTTCTCGCAAATAATTAATTTTAGGCAAACTCCCGCCAAAAACTCGCATTTTTCGATGCTGATCTTGAATCTAAATTCTTTAATTCTTTTGAACACCTCCTTTACATGCTTTTTATGTTCTTCAATACGTCGTCCAGATATGCCGCAGCAAAATCTAGACAACTGGACCTTAGGGTCCATTACCTGTTGAAATATTGCCAGCGCAGCCTTCACTGCGAAAGGTAGTGCATTAGATTTGTAAAGACCTTTCTGCGTAATAATTGTTAGAATTTAAGCACATTCCTCGTCTATTGGTAATATAACTCAGATAAATCCAGTTTAGAAAATATTCCCGCCCCATTCGGTTTTGCAAAAATTTCGTCTGCTGACGGTAGAGGGTAGTTAGTTTGTTTCGAACGGTTGTTCAGACCTGTAATATAGTCAGCACAAACACTGAAATTAAAATAAAATTATATGTAAAACATCTGGTTTGCCCAAAGACTATAATTATATTTTCCATAACATTCAATTTCTCTAATCTTTTCAGCTCTTTAAATATTTATTTCAACGCAGCTAAGAGTACTGATCTTTTTATAAACGAAAAACAGGAGTAGCATTTTTTTTCAATTCCAGTTTTGTCTTTACTCAATTTAGATGTCTGGAAATGGACGAATGGGCAGACATGAGTAATGTAAGACGACTTTTTAATGTAGTCGTCGTAAATCCAACACACACACACACACACACACACACACACACACACACACACACACACACACACACACACAAATAATCCTTCCCACACAGAACGGGTTGTTGTTGTTAAAGCTGATGCAGTTAAACCGCCGCTCGTTGGTCAGCAAGAATATAGACTTATTACCCGGACTTACTTCTTTGTATATATTTGACTCTTACTAACAAGTATTCCTGAATATATCAATAATTAAACTACAACTAAGAACGTCTTGAAACCGACCGGGAAGTAAGCCGCAAGGAAAAGAAGGGGGAAAAAAAGAAACAAACGAAATACTTGAACAAGAAATCAAGAAAAAAAAACCAAGACGAAAACCTTAACAACTACATGTACTGTGAATTCGTATTGAGCTCTTTAGCTCTTTAGCTCAATACGAATACACAGCACACGTAGTACCCAACGCGAAAGTAGAGCAAACAAGAACAAAGGTTGTTGGCTCACCCTTAGTTTTTCGTCATATATATATATATATATATTGTCAGACTTGTATTCTCCCAAGAAAAATTTGAGCTGATATATAATGTTGGTTTTACGTAATACATCAATTGGTAAGTAGAACTTATTACGAATAATTAAATTTGTAGTATTATATTTTTCATAATATATTTTTCATTTTAACTTTAGTTTTTTATTAGAAACCAATGATATATTATGACGAATGAGATTTTTTATGCTTTTTCATACTATTTTTTGTCATCGTGCGTCTGGTTGCAAAATAAGAGTTTGATATATTTAGGGTCCTTCATGAAAGTACCGTATTCTGTTTGATGCGTGCTGATGCATATATTTTAGTTCAATGTAAAAAAATATTTTTTGTGGAGGAGTTAATTTGTGCTCGGTTAACTAAATTGTGCATAAGTGCTGTTTTATTGCAATTAAGGCATTCACTCTTATTGTTGAGAGTGCAAGAATCTTTGTTGGTTGTTTTTTTTTTATTGGGAGGTAGTAAATATGTTATTATTTGTATATTCTTATATATTAAATATATATACGTAGGATTTACGACAATTACATTAACAGACGTTTTACATTACACATCTCTGAACGTTTGTCTGT
The DNA here is from genome assembly GCA_037127315.1 of Ascarosepion bandense. Lineage (NCBI taxonomy): Eukaryota > Metazoa > Mollusca > Cephalopoda > Sepiida > Sepiidae > Ascarosepion > Ascarosepion bandense. The sequence goes on along the minus strand of JBBBDQ010000274.1, from coordinate 209,386 downwards.
TTCGAGACATCTACAACAACAGTCCTCTCCACATTCACAAAAAATAATGACCGACAACACGAGCCTACATAAAAAATTCATAACACGAATTTTATGGACACCTTGTATAATTCCAGTTGTAGTTGAAATACTCGGATTGACGGTAAAATGTTCTGATAGACTCATCGAATGTAACTCTTTTGACACATATAAAAAATACAAAAACAATGTACTCACAAGTACAGCCCATAGATCACGAAGGGATTTAAATAGGTATATATGTGGGGTGGGGTGTTAAGTTGCCTTTATTTTATTACAAAAATACTCAATAGAAAATGTCCATGTGCTATTTCAGACCTTAGGTCTCTGAATGGGATTCGAAGGAAAATGCGTATATGACAGAAATCAAACAAATAATAATAATAATAATAATAATAATAATAATAATAATAATAATAATTTGAACAGATGAAACAAAGCTGACAAGACATACCTCTGCATGGCCAATATCCAGAACGTGCCAATAAATCCAATGTTGATAAAGTTAATACTCATCGATGGTTATGTGCAGCTGGATTAAAGTCTGAGACTGAAGGCTTTATTCTTGCAACGCAAGACCAAAGTCTTTTCACTAGGAACTTTCAGGCAAATATTTTACATAATAATGTGGATTCAAAATGCAAGTTTTGTGATAAACACCAAGAAACAATAGACCATCTAATCTCAGGTTGTTCTGTACCTGCCCCAAATGAATACAAAAATCGCCACGATAGAGTGGGGCAATATTTAGATTGGACAATGTGCAAACACTATGGAAAATCTGCAAACAAACACTGGTATGAACATCACCCAGCACCGGTTACAGAAATAGAAGATGTAACCATTTTATGGGATTACACCATCTACACAGACAGAAAAATTGAAGCAAACAGGCCAGACATTATTGTTAAAAACCAGAAGGTGAAAACTTGTCTATTAATTGATATGGCTTGTCCAGCGGATTGTAACATAGCAATCAAGGAATTTGAAAAACTGTCAAAATATAAAGACCTGGAAATTGAAATAGAAAAAATGTGGAAATTGAAAACAAGAGTCGTACCAGTGATAGTAGGTGCACTTGGAATGAGAAACAATGGAACAAAACAACACATTGAAAGAATCCCTGGAAACCCCAGCTTAAGAGGTATACAAAAAATTGTCTTATTAAGTACAGCCCACACACTATGGAGAACTTTGTCTATGTAACGCTAGGGATGTTAGGGAGATATGAAAAAACATGAAATGGGGCCATAACAACACACCACGACCTGCCTTAGGTCTTCCCACAGACTTGGTTGGTGCGACTATTGCAGAAATCGAAATATAATAATAATAATAATAATAATAATAATAATAATAATAATAATAAAAAAGTTGCCTATTAATTGATATGGCTTGTCCAGCGGATTGTAACATAGCAAGCAAAGATTTCGAAGAACTATCAAAATATAAAGACCTGGAAATTGAAATAGAAAAATGTGGAAATTGAAAACAAGAGTTGTGCCAGTGATAGTAGGTGCACTTGGAATGATAAAAAATGGAACAAAACAACACATTGAAAGAATCCCTGGAAACCCCAGCTTAAGAGATATACCAAAAATTGTCTTGTTAAGTACAGCCCACACACTAAGGGGATCTTTGTCTATGTCACGTTAGGGATGTTAGGGAGGTATGAAAAATCATGAAATAGGGCCATAACAACAAACCCCGACCTACCTTAGATCATCCTGCAGACTTGGTAGTTAGTTTCGACCATAGCAGAAATCAAATTATGAAGAAAAAGGACATAATAATAATAATAATAATAATAATAATAATAATAATAATAATAATAATACAAAGAAAAAGAAGAAGATGAAGAAGAAAACAGAAAATACGTAAAAAATTACTTAAATTTTGTATTTGCATCAACGTAAATATCACTTTAGTCTGATGAAGTCTTAAAGGACAAAGTGAAACGTGTCAAGCTTTGTCCACTTTTTGTAGTGTTGATGGTAATGTTAGGCATTTACCAATAGGTAAACATTTAGCATTAATTAACCAAAAGAAATGGTGGTGCATGTAACGCTAGGAATGTCATGAGAGATAGACAAACATGAAATGTAGCCATAACAACACACCGCGACCTGTCTTAGATTTTTTCCGCAGACTTGGTAGGTCGTGCGACCATAGCAGAAATCGAATTACGATGATATTGATGACAACAATAATAATAACGGAGAGGAAATAAATATCTCAGGAGAAACTAAGTAAAAGTACTGGATAAGACTAAAACATTTACCGTAAATTGCGGCGTACAAAATTCATTTTTCAAGCCTTACCCAATCTTTCGAAAATTAAGTGTTGACTTATATGTATAAAATGCAAACTTTTAACACCGACTTGTAAACACGTTAAAAAGCACTCCTAACAATTACTGTACAGCATTTATTGTACCTCTAACTGGCTGCCATAAACTTGTCCCCCTTAAAGCTGTGTTTGGTGAACATATTTGGCATATTATCACAAAAATTAATATACACTACCAGCCACAATTATTAGGCCACCTCAGTGTTTAAAAACAAAAATATGTATTTCATACTATTTTTTAGTATTTATTGCCAATGAAAAATTGTAAATGAAAATAGAATGGTTCTTTTGTTAATGCTGCACAATAACATGTGCATAAAAAGAATTTATGAATCTAAACTTATTTATAAATGAAACTTTGTCTGTGTGTGTGTGTATGTGTGTGTGCCTGAGTGTGTGTGTATCCGTTACCTATAGATTACGAAACGGCTGAACCGATTTTCTTGAAAATTTACACAATTGTACTATAAGCGTCTGCGAGTGTTCTTAGCTAGGTTTTGTGTTTAGGTACCCCCGATAAATATCGAAAGTCGATAATCTAAAAAATCGGGTTATAGAAGGAATGGTCGGATTTTAATCAAATTTCATACACTCATAGACAAAGACATAAGAAACGATATTCAGAAGTTTCAAGGTTGCACTTCTTACAATAGTGCAGAAAATTCTAACCGTACTGATGAGCTGTGATACGGCGAAACAGATCTGTCTGCGGATGACAATATATATATATATATATATATATATATATATATATATATATATAAGCTTTCATTACACCCGAAAAACGTCGGGCTATACTGTTAGTATTTAATAATTACCTATATTGCAGCTTCATCAATTTAAAGAATGAAGAAAATTCAGGGTGATTCGGAAGAGTTAATCTTTGCTTCCTTACCTTGTACAATTTTACAAAGTAATAATAACCAAAGAACCATTCCATTTTCATTTGGCAATATATTTTAAAAAGAGTGTGAAATACATCATTTCTTTAAAAAAAAGAAAAACTGGGGTATCCTAATAATTATGTTCGGTAGTGTAGGTTAATAAAATTATAATACAAATTTAGTATTCTATTAACAGTGCAGCGCATATCGCTTCGACAGCTGATACTCTAAGTGTAAGCACTGAGGGCATAAGCTGTTGGACGATGAGTGATACTATTTTACATGCGATACGTAGCAGTACTATCAAAGACTACCTGGTAGGATGTGTAATCTACGATATCAGTATTTTAGAGGAGTTGATGGTGATTTTCATGTGTTTATTAGTAGACCTCATAAATGTTCACTAAGCTATACCAATACCATATACGGTACCTAGCGGTGTTTCTTGTAGGTAGTTTGGTATCTAATCTAATCAAATCTAAACTTATTTATGAATGGAACTTTGTCTCTGTGTGTGTGTCTCTGTGTGTGTGCATCCGTTACCTATAGACTCCGAAACGGCTGAACCGATTTTCCTGAAAATTTACACAGTTGTAAGCGACTGCGAGTTTTGTGTCGAGGTACCCCCGATAAATATCGATAATCGAAAAAATCGGGTTATAGAAGGAGTGGTCCGATTTTAATCAAATTTCATACACTCATAGACAAAGACATAAGAAACGATATTCAGAAGTTTCAAGGTTGCAGTTCTTACAATAGTGCAGAAAATCGATAATATATATACATATATATATATATAAAAGGCAAGATGTGTGTGTGTCTGTTTATCTGCCTGTATGTCGTTTATACAAATCCACAATTTTTATCCTATTTTCACCAAACTTCACACAAATATTCTTTAGGCTGAGTCTGAGCTCCAGGACCATGGATTAGTTTTAAAGCTTTCATTACACCCGAGCAACGCCGGGCTATACTGCTAGTTAAACATAGAAAAAGAGTTTAAGGTTAACGTCTACAGGGAAGTTTCGTGATCTTTTGTAGTTTTGACATAGGTTATCTTTTTTTCTTTTTTTTTAATCGTTTCACCTTAAGCAAGACGGTACCGCCACTGATGCGCAGGGGGTTACATAAGTGTAAAAGTTGGGCATCTCGAGGTGGTGTAATGGTTAGCAAGCTTGTTTCGCTAAAACCATTGGAATTGAGTTGTGAGTTTGATCTTCACTGGGTACCCCGTACATTCGGCTTTGTGCTACATCTAAGCGTACCATACGAGTAAAAGTTTAGGCAGGAGGAGAGTGAAGAGAAAGACGAACCAGTTACAGGGGGTGTCAGAGAAAGGGCGAGAGAAGGGTGGGAACACAGGTGTGAAGACAGTTGCGAAGGTTGTGAGAAAGGAAAAGAACAAGATATACGGGGGTGATGTGGAAAGAACTGGAGTCAAGTGGATAAGAGATGGGTATTGACATTGCATTTAAATTCCTGACAGTTGCAAAGGCAGAGAGAAAGGAAAAGAACAAGATAGAACAAGATATACGGGGTGATGTGGAAAGAACTAGAGTCAAGTGGATAAGAGAAGGGTATTGACATTGCATTTAAATTCCTGACAGATGCAAAGGCAGAGAGAAAGGAAAAGAACAAGATAGAACAAGATATACGGGGTGATGTGGAAAGAACTAGAATCAAGTGGATAAAAGATGGGTATCGATATTGCATTTAAATTCCTGACAGTTGCAAAGGCAGAGAGAAAGGAAAAGAACAAGATAGAACAAGATATACGGGGTGATGTAGAAAGAACTGGAGTCAAGTGGATAAGAGATGGGTATTGGCATTGCATTTAAATTCCTGACAGTTGCAAAGGCAGAGAGAAAGGAAAAGAACAAGATAGAACAAGATATACGGGGTGATGTGGAAAGAACTAGAGTCAAGTGGATAAGAGATGGGTATTGACATTGCATTTAAATTCCTGACTGATGCAAAGGCAGAGAGAAAGGAAAAGAACAAGATAGAACAAGATATACGGGGTGATGTGGAAAGAACTAGAATCAAGTGGATAAGAGATGGGTATTGATATTGCATTTAAATTCCTGACAGTTGCAAAGGCAGAGAGAAAGGAAAAGAAGAAGATAGAACAAGATATACGGGGTGATGTGGAAAGAACTAGAATCAAGTAGATAAGAGATGGGTATTGATATTGCATTTAAATTCCTGACAGTTGCAAAGGCAGAGAGAAAGGAAAAGAACAAGATAGAACAAGATATACGGGGTGATGTGGAAAGAACTAGAATCAAGTGGATAAAAGATGGGTATCGATATTGCATTTAAATTCCTGACAGTTGCAAAGGCAGAGAGAAAGGAAAAGAACAAGATAGAACAAGATATACGGGGTGATGTAGAAAGAACTGGAGTCAAGTGGATAAGAGATGGGTATTGGCATTGCATTTAAATTCCTGAGAGTTGCAAAGGCAGAGAGAAAGGAAAAGAACAAGATAGAACAAGATATACAGGGTGATGTAGAAAGAACTAGAGTCAAGTGGATAAGAGATGGGTATTGACATTGCATTTAAATTCCTGACAGTTGCAAAGGCAAAGAGAAAGGAAAAGAACAAGATAGAACAAGATATACGGGGTGATGTGGAAAGAACTAGAGTCAAGTGGATAAGAGATGGGTATTGACATTGCATTTAAATTCCTGACTGATGCAAAGGCAGAGAGAAAGGAAAAGAACAAGATAGAACAAGATATACGGGGTGATGTGGAAAGAACTAGAATCAAGTGGATAAGAGATGGGTATTGATATTGCATTTAAATTCCTGACAGTTGCAAAGGCAGAGAGAAAGGAAAAGAAGAAGATAGAACAAGATATACGGGGTGATGTGGAAAGAACTAGAATCAAGTAGATAAGAGATGGGTATTGATATTGCATTTAAATTCCTGACAGTTTCAAAGGCAGAGAGAAAGGAAAAGAACAAGATAGAACAAGATATACAGGGTGATGTGGAAAGAACTAGAGTCAAGTGGATAAAAGATGGGTATCGATATTGCATTTAAATTCCTGACAGTTGCAAAGGCATAGAGAAAGGAAAAGAACAAGATAGAACAAGATATACAGGGTGATGTAGAAAGAACTGGAGTCAAGTGGATAAGAGAAGGGTATTGACATTGCATTTAAATTCCTGACAGTTGCAAAGGCAGAGAGAAAGGAAAAGAACAAGATAGAACAAGATATACAGGGTGATGTAGAAAGAACTGGAGTCAAGTGGATAAGAGATGGGTATTGACATTGCATTTAAATTCCTGGAGGATGTCGCCGTCAGAAAAGCGAGTATATGGAAGGGAGTTCCACAGGCGGGAAGTGCAAGAAAAGAAGCTGATGGATTAGAATTGTCGCCTGCAATTGGTTGATTTAAATGTAAATGGGTGGCACCTTGTTGCCAGTCGGGTGGCACGAGTAAATTCTTGTGACGGGGACACAAGTGACTTAAGCTTGTCGGAGCAGAAGCCATGAACAGATTTGTAGAATGGACAGAAAGAAGCCACATCCCACCGATGAGAAAGTGGCTGGAGTCGAGCCGCCAAGTCGGGACTTATCACGTTACAGATTCTCTTTTGGAGCCTGTCGAGATAAACAGTAGGAGCGCTTGGTCCTATATGACAGCAGTATTCTATACACGGACGGATGGTTGATTTGTACCCTAATTTTATTTACCGGGAGTTTTGGCTCCCCGTTAGCCTACTTTGTTTGGGGGTCAGATTTTTGTGCACAAACTCAAATGTACGGTAACCATAGAAAATCATGCAGAACTTGACAGGAAAAAAATGATATTCTGTCAGAGATTGGGAAGGAAAGAAATACAGGAAGAAGCAATGAAGGAAGAAAGAATGAAAATAAAGCGGCAATGGAGAAGGAAAGAAAAAGAAAAAGGCAACAAAGAAAGAAAGAAAGAAAGAGAGAAAGACAGAAAAAAGAAAGAAAGAGATAATGAAGAAAAAAGAAAAAGCAAAAGCAATGAAGAAAAAAATGAAAGAAAGAAGCAATGGAGAAGGAAACAAAGGCAATGAAGTAACAAAGAAAAAAAGGAAGAAAGAAAGAGGTAATGAAGAAAGAAAGAAAAAGAAGAAGCAATGAAGAAAGAAAGAATAAAAGAAAGAAAGAAAGAGTTAATGAATAAAAAAAGAAAAGAAAAAAGCAATGAAGAAAGAATGAATGAAAGAAAGAAAGAGGCAATTGAGAAAGAAAGAAAAGAAAAAAGAAAAGAAACAAAGAAAGAAAGAAAAGAAAAAAGAAAAGAAACAAACAAAGAAACAAAGAAACAAAAAAAGAAACAAACAAAGAGGAAATGGAGGAAGAAAGAACAGATAATGAAAAAAAGAAAAGAAAAAGGCAATAAAGAAAGAAAAACTGAAAGAAAGAGACACCTAGTGAGGATCAAACTTACTACTCAATTGTAATGATTTTAGCGATACAAGCTTGTTAACCATTACGCCACCTCAAGGTGCCGTATTGCGGTATTTTATGTCATCCCAAGAATTAACATTTTTACCGGTCATTGATTGGTATGACGGTAAGCTACATCCAGCAGCAAGGCCTCTGATTGGGAGGTTGTGAGGAGCATGGAGTCGCCTCTTAATTGCTGTTGTTCCCAGATTCACTCTGATCCGGAGCGGGAGCATCTGTTAGGGTCCCAGCTATGGAAAAATAGTTAACTCCCAAACTGGGGTTAAAACACTATGAAAGTACAAAAATAGGCTTTTATATAAATATATGCACAGGAATAGACTTATGCATTTTTGAAGAAAAATGAATTATGATAACACATTTCCTGAAGAAAGAAAATAGAGGACACAATATATTTGAAGAAAAAAAATATTACATTTTTAAGACAATTGGAGTAGATAGACTAAACTATCACCCGGTTCACACTCCACCAACGTCTATTGAACAGGTGTAGAGGCTCATCTCTTGTTCCCTGGTTAGGATGTGGTTTCCGGTTTTCTCTTTTCCAATCTTTTCACTCTTTTCTTTCTTTTTTTTCAATTGGAGTAGATAGACTAAACTATCGCCCTGTTCACACTCCACCCACGTCTATTGAACAGGTGCAGAGGCTCATCTCTTGTTCCCTGGTTAGGATGTGGTTTCCGGTTTTCTCTTTTCCAATCTTTTCACTCTTTTCTTTTTTTTTCAATTGGAGTAGATAGACTAAACTATCGCCCTGTTCACACTCCACCCACGTCTATTGAACAGGTGAAGAGGCTCATCCCTTGATCCCTGTTTAGGATGTGGTTTCCGGTTTTCTCTTTTCCAATCTTTTCACTCTTTTCTTTTTTTTTTTCAATTAGAATAGATAGACTAAGCTATCGCCCGGTTCACATTCCACCCATGTATATTGAACAGGTGAAGATGCTCATCCCTTGTTCCTTGTTTAGGATGTGGTTTCCGGCTTTCTCTTTTCTAATTTTTTCACTCTTTTCTTTTTTTTTTTTCAATTGGAGTAGATAGACTAATCTATCGCCCGGTTCACATTCCACCCACGTCTATTGAACAGGTGGAGAGGATCACCCCTTGATCCCTGTTTAGGATGTGGTTTCCGGTTTTCTCTTTTCCAATCTTTTCACTCTTTTCTTCTTTTTTTTTTCAATTGGAGTAGATAGACTAAACTATCGCCCGGTTCACATTCCACCCACGTCTATTGAACAGGTGGAGAGGATCATCCCTTGTTCCCTGTTTAGGATGTGGTTTCCGGCTTTCTCTTTTCTAATCTTTTCACTCCTACGTAGCCTCCTGCGCTTCAGTGGCGTTACCGCCTTCCTCAGTGTGATATGATTAAAAACAAAAAAAGAAGACATTTTCAGTTTTCTAAAATAAAATAAAGATAAAAAAATCTTTTCATAAAAATCTGACCAAATTACTATCACCAAACATTTTAAAAAATACCTTAAAACCTCACTTTTTGGCTATTAAAATCTCACTTTTTGGCTATTAAATAACCCTCAGAGATTGATAAGCCATTAAAAAAAAATAAAACTCAAACATTTTTGCTATTAAAATTATTTTGCAAAAACATGCATAAATGAAAATCCGAAGGAGCAATGTCTTGTGAATATGGTGGGTGGTGTAACAAAGGGGTTTTCAAACTGTGGTCCGGGGACCATAAGGGGTCCGCAAGGATAAGATAGAGAGTTGTGGATTAGCTCATCACATGAAATTCAAAGTAATTTAAATTTAATTTTGTTACATTTTGCATCAACATGCAATATTAATTTATTTTATTTGAACACTTATGTCTAAAGTAAGCTGAAAACCAGTTTTTTACTACGTTAATGCAAAACTATAAGTTATTTTTAGTAAAGAATTATGTGTAAATTTCATAAGCGTTTATAGTGGAAATATAAAGGGGTCCGTAAGTCAAAAAGTTTGAAAACCCCTGGTGTAACACATCCCAACCAAGCTGCAACAATTTTCCCGGGTCGCCAAAGAAACGTGAGGTCTGACATTATACTAATGGAAAACGCCTTTCCTGTTCAACAATTCTTGGCATTTTTCTGGAATTGCTGCCTTTAATTCATCCAGTTACAAGTAGTACTTTTCAGAATCAATTGACCGGTTACTTCGCAGAAGCTCACAGGGCAGAATGGACAGGGCAATTACAAAGTCAAGATGCTTAATTAAACATCAATCAGCTTAGTGACCAATTTTATTTGTATTTATCCAATATATATATATAGCCTACCCCATAAAAACAGTATGTTATGGGAAACAGTAACAAAAGGTTGCTGCCCTACACACCATTGGGTGTAATGGATGAGATTATATATATATATATATATATATATATATATATGTACTTTTTTTAGTTTAGATAAAATTTAGATTAGCCAGCATTTTTTACCACTTCCTGTTAGCCCTTAGTTATGACTCAAACCGGCACAATAAGGAAAAGGCTCAAGCATGCCATTCATATTTTTCTTATGCTTCTAAAATCTTACTCCCAAGAATAACATTGCCAAGCAGGTACTCTTTCTAACATTAAAACAAAATTGTGCCATGAAATATTTATTCAACTAAATATGAACCATTTTGTTGTACAACTTTTCACCATCTCTCCTTCAACAGAAAGATTCCATCTTCCAAGAACTTCGGTTATTTCTCGGCAAAGAACTCATTAAGGTGGGTTTTCATGTCATCAAAATAAGTCCAATTTTTACCATTGAGATTATTTTGCAAGAACCTGAATATATATATATATATATTCATTTGTAAACGAGTTATTACACGACCTAGGTTTCTATCATGAGTGCTGTCTTCAGGCGATTTGCAATTATTGACCAGAAACTAAATAATTAAACAATATATATGTGTGTGTATATATATATATATATATATATATATATATATATGTGTGTGTAGGTTTTAAATTGCTATAACAAGGCGTTGTAAAATAAAGGAAGGTAAAGAAGATGTTGGGTATTACCTAATTATTATTCATTGCCATTTCGAGATCAAAGTCTCATCTTTAGAATGGTAGGAGAGCTTGATTTCACGTCGGCTCGTGGACAGTGACTTTCAGCGAATCGTCATCTTTCGCTGCTACTGCTGCTGTTAATTGTAGTGAGTGTGTGTGTGTGTGTGTGTGTGTGTGTGTGTGTGTGTGTGTGTGTGTGGGTCTGTAAGTATGTATGCGCATGAAAAGGTGTAATGAACGGACATAAAATCAAGCTCTCCTATCATTCTGAAGATGAGATTTTAATCTAGAAATATCAATGAATAATAAATAAGTAATACCCAACACCTTTTTTAACTTCCTATATTTTACAAGGCGTTGTGATAGCCTTCAACACCTAGACATACATCTAATATACACAATGCTTCAAGTAAATTACAAAACTCTCATATATATAGACGAATTAATTGTGTTACTATTATTTCATTGAAAAATTTATTTATTTATAAAAACCTTATTTAATACTTGCATACATTATTTTGTTAGAATTTCAAACGGAAATGTATTTCGTTTTACGATCCAGACTCATAAATACACATTATTTTAGCATAGATATACTTACATTCAGAATAAACATCTAGAGCTTTTTATTACTCGTGACAAACACTTGAACAGATATATGGAGTTTGAAAAGATTTTTTTAATGTTTTTTGAAAAAAAAAATCTCAGAAGAAGCTTGTTAAAGTGAAACATGTTAGATTAAAAACACTTTTGCCTGTTTTACTTAATTTATTCATTTTGTCGGATTTCGATCCATATATTCAACTATTATATATATATATACAAACACACAAACACATATATATGTGTTGGATATACGAACTTTGAATTCAAATGCAAAATAGATATATTGATAGATAGATGTGAACAGGTTGATTTAGAATAGATTATATAGACAGATAGATAATGACTGTAATAGATAGATAGATAGATAGATAGATAGATAGATAGATAGATAAGAACAGACTGAGACAGATAGATAGATAGATAGATAGATAGATAGATAGATAGATAGATAGATAGATAGATAGATACATACATACATACATACATACATACATACTCATCTTCTCACGTACACTACCAGTCATAATTATTATCTACTCCAGTTTTTTTTTTAAATTATGCATTTCATACTATTTTTTAGTATTTATTGCCAAGTGAATAATTGTTCGAATTCCAATTGAATCCATTGTATTCACTTAGGCGCAAATACCCTTGGGAAAGGTATTAATCCGTCTCTTCCTTCCAGTTATGGGTTAAATAGCAGGACAGATTGGGTTCTATAGCCTTGGTCGGCAACCAGTCTACCGCAGAATGCAATGGCAATCTACTGCGGGATAATCTTCTGCCCAGTCAGTCATGTCTCTGTCGAGATGATCGCCCAACTGTGTATCACGTATGGCACTCAACTGACTGACTGTTTAGATTAGATTAGATTAGATAGATAGATAGATAGATAGATAGATAGATAGATAGATAGATAAAAAAGAAGCTGAGATAGATAGATAGATAGATAGATAGATAGATAGATAGATAGATATGAACAGACTGAGATAGATAGATAGATAGATAGATAGATAGATAGACAGATAGATAGATAGATATGAACAGACTGAAATAGAAATAGATAGATAGATAGATAGATAGATAGATAGATAGATAAAAAAGAAGCTGAGATAGATAGATAGATAGATAGATAGATAGATATGAACAGACTGAGATAGATAGATAGATAGATAGATAGATAGATAGATAGATAGATAGATAGATATGAACAGACTGAAATAGATAGATAGATAGATAGATAGATAGATAGATAGATAGATAGATAGATATGAACAGACTGAAATAGATAGATAGATAGATAGATAGATAGATAGATAGATAGATAGATAGATAGATAGATAGTGGAACAGGCTGAATGAAATCGATATATTGTTAGATAGATGTGAACATGTTAAATTAGATTAGGTTAGATTGACAGACAGACAGACAGACAGACACATAGATAGATAGATAGATTGTGGAACAGGTGGAATAAAATAGATATATTCTTAGATATATTGTGAACATGTTTAGATTAGGATGTGCGTTATGGTGCATTGGATATCGGCTCAGAACAAGAAATCGGGGAGCCGTGTTCGAATTCCAGCTGAATTCATTGCATTCACTTACGCGCAAATACCCTTGGGAAAGGTATTAATCCGCCTATTCCTTCCAGTTTTGGGTTAAATAACAGGACAGATTGGATTCTATAGCCTTGGTCGGCAACCAGTCTACCGCAGAATGCAATGGCAACCTACTGCGGGATAATCTTCTGCCCAGTCAGTCATGTCTCTGTCGAGACATGATCGCCCAACTGTGTATCACGTATGGCACTCAACTGACTGACTGTTTAGATTAGATTAGATAGATAGATAGATAGATAGATAGATAGATAGATAGATAAAAAAGAAGCTGAGATAGATAGATAGATAGATAGATAGATAGATAGATAGATAGATAGATAGATAGGAAAATGAAGAGTGCGAGAGATACGGAAGTTGCTAGAAAGGATAATAGCTAAGGAAAATCGAGAGACGTAGGTAGAGAAAAGCAATTCGATTTGCTGAAATTACGTCGCCAAAAAGATAAGAAAAAAAAGATAAGCTTTTCGTAGATAACAAATGATAATGTTCGTGAAAGTGTTAAAATAAAAAGCAAGGAGCGGCCATAAAAGCCTTTCGTGTGCCATCAACGTTATTCACTGGAACTTTCAACTTGTCGGCACTCGATATTTCGACGCATGCGTGAATTTTAACGAACAAGACGGCAAACACTTAATAATAAAAACTCGATGTAAGATGGTCGAAAATAAAAGCGATACAGACAAAGAGACCAATAATCAAAAACTTTGTCAACAAAAAAAGCTGCCGATTGCATGTCGGACTTGAACATATAACACATTTCCTTCTGAATACAAAACTCAAAAAGGCGATTTTACAAGTGATAATTTATGCAAAGGCATCGTGCTTAGAAGGGTGAGCGAGCTTGATTTGTAGATCATTAGAATCGTTTGCGAGTCTCGCTGGCTTTAATTATATAAATTACTAGCAGTATAACCCGGCGTTGCTCGGGTGTAATGAAAGCTTTAAAACTAATCCATTCTCCTGGAGCTCAGACTCAGCCTAAACAATATTTGAAATAATAAAATAATTGGGACAATTTACCAATCGCACCTAGTATATATATATATATATATATATATATACTAGCAGTATAACCCGGCGTTGCTGGTGTGCAATGAAAGCTTTAAAACTAATCCATGGTCCTGGAGCTCAGACTCTTTGGACGTTGACACGAAAGACTAAAAAGCAATAGTTGTTTCCAGTTAAAGCCAAACCGTGGACTGAAAGAAAAATGAATGGATGTAAGTCAAATTTTGATTTCCTGGTATCGATATCAAATAAGTTCTTTCGTCGTAAACTGAATTTTGAAGGCTAAATAAGTCCTCTGAGTAAATGGTATCATGGCTGAGACTAAGAACTACAATTATACCTACCTAGAGCCAAGCCTGAAGCAAAAACTAAAATAAAAGGGCTGGAAAAAAATACAGACATACAGGCAGATAAACAGACACACGCACAAACATCTTGCCTTTTACATATATATATATTATCGATTTACTGCACTATTGTAAGAACTGCAACCTTGAAACTTCTGAATATCGTTTCTTATGTCTTTGTTTATGAGTGTATGAAATTTGATTAAAATCGGACCACTCCTTCTATAACCCGATTTTTTCGATTTTCGATATTCATCGGGAGTACCTCGACACAAAACCTAGCTAAGAACATTCGCAGACGCTTATAGTACAACTGTGTAAATTTTCAAGAAAATCGGTCCAGCCGTTTCGGAGTCTATAGGTAATGGACACACACACACACATACACACACAGAGACAAAGTTCCATTTATAAATATGTTTATATATATATATATATATATATATATATATATATATATTCTTATCTACACTTAATATTAGAATATTTAAATTTTTATGATTTACACTCCTTTGATTTTTTTCTCCCTGCATTTAATTATTTTCAATATTCTTTATCTTTTATTTTATATTTGATTTTAAATTTTAATTTTTATCAAAATGTATCTTAGAATATTTAAATTTTGATCTTGTTATTAAAAAAGTAGTAATATATATTTATACGATTTAATTTCCATGAACACCGAGTGAACTTAAATTCAAATCTATTAAAATCTCAGTTTGAAATATGCACCTGATGATTGCATAACGCGTGAAACTCCGAGCTGTGCCATCGACGTAGGACAATATATATATATATATATATATATATATATATATATATATATATATATATATATATATTATGGCTCTATTCCTATATTGGACACTGTTTTCACACTGGTATTTCCATCCTTCCCTTGCTCTTTTTCTGACACTCCTAGTAACTGGTTCGTCTTTCTCTTTTCTGTCTCCTCCTGTTTAAACTTTCACCCTTCTCTTATGTAGCCCCCTACGCACCAGTGGCTGTACCGCCTTGCTTTTAAACGATTAAAAAAAGAAAAGCTTGTATAAATCTCTTTCGAGTTCTTGCTTTATAACCAACTTTAATTTTCAATCTCTATCTATTGTCCTCCTGATTACTCCTTTACTCCTCCTGATTACTCTTTTTCTAGGGTCCAGGATATGACGGTAAACTGCATCCAACAGCAAGGCGTCTGATTGAGTGGTTGCGAGGAGCATTGAACTACTTCTTAATTGCTGTTGTTCCCCAGGTCCACCTTGACCCGGGGTGGTAACATCTATTAGGGTCCCAACTATGGGCAAATAGTTAACTTTCCAAACAGGGGGTCAAAACACTATGAATGTATAAAAACAGACTTTTATTAAATATATACATAAACATTTTTGAAAGTAAAATATTACTAACAAAACTTTTTTGAATGAAAAATATTACCAATAAGACATTTTTGAAGGAAAAATATAACAGACAAAATGTTTTTAAAGGAAAAATATTACTAATTAAAATTCGTCTGTGAAGGAAAAATGCTACCAACAAAAATACGTTATGAAAGAAAAATGCTACCAACAAAAATACGTTATGAAAGAAAAATGCTACCAACAAAAATACGTTATGAAAGAAAAATGCCACCAACAAAAATACGTTTTTGAAGGAAAAATATTATCAACAAAAATACGTTTTTGAAGAAAAAATATTACCAACAAAAATACGTTTTTGAAGGAAAAATATTACCAACAAAAATACGTTTTTGAAGGAAAAATATTACCAACAAAAATACGTTTTTGAAGGAAAAATATTACCAACAAAAATACGTTTTTGAAGGAAAAATATTACCAACAAAAATACGTTTTTGAAGGAAAAATATTACCAACAAAAATACGTTTTTGAAGGAAAAATATTACCAACAAAAATACGTTTTGAAGGAAAAATATTACCAACAAAAATACGTTTTTGAAGGAAAAATATTACCAACAAAAATATGTTTTTGAAGGAACTAATGCTTCAGCATTAAATGACCCCAAGTGTTTCATCTGACGTAAACCAAACCAAACCAAACTTTACTTCAATACTCGATCGTTTGTAGTGCTTCTGATTTCCAATTTTTTCTACACCCAGTAACCCCTTGTATGTCAGTAGCTTTTATGCCTTGCTTAAGATGAACTCGGTTTTAAAACCGTATCAACGTTTCTACCCAAAAAATCTCGTACGTCTCTTTTAACGTTTATTCGGGCCTCCTAGAAATGAATGCTAACGATAGCGATTATCTCAAACACGAAAATACCGTCTCTCCCCTTTTGTTCTGATAGCCGTCAATCCGGAGGGGGTCCACTTTATGTCCAGTTGCAGGGGGTCTAACGCGTCAGGCTGAACGAAATGATATCCGGCTCACCGTGGGATAGTGTCAAAACTGCCAAAGACCATGCCCCTCCTGAGTTGCGCAGTACAATACATCAACTGTCAGTACTAGCTGACCATAACACACTAGTGTCCATCGGCGTCACATGGGGTCCAGTTGCGCCGTACGTAATAAGCTGCAAGACCACGTATTTTAATGCTTGTTCTCTAAGAAAATGAATAATGGGAGTTCAAGCGATAGTCTAAAAACAGTTTTTCGGCAAACGCTACTTCCTTTGTTTCGTCAAAGACGGAACTAAAATTCGATCTGTGAGGAAACAAAGGTTTTAAAGCGAAAGAAGAAAATTTAAAAGCAATAATTTTAATAACAATAGGAATGATTAAATAGAGCAGAGCAGACATTAGTTTTAAGTATTTTCATCTGTGTTTTCGTTTAACTCATTTTACCCTAAAGAAGGCAATAATGCCACTAAGAAGCAAGTAGTTAATAGACGTGAAAAAATAGAAAAAACTTCTAGAAAGGAGGAGAAAAGAAAAGGATTCAAGATTTCTGAATATTGTAGGTGGGAAGGGAAGAGTGTTGCACAGGTGAGAATTGCGAGAGAAGAAACTATTAAAATATTACGGTTTTATCTAGCTATTTCAGTGGTAAATTGATGAGGCTAATCTGGCAATGAGTTTAAATTCACGCCGTCAATATACTAAAGCTGTGTGTTCGTTAAAGGAGCTGTCATCCATAAAGTAATATTTATGAAAAAGACCGAGGGAAGCCGCAACACAGTGTTGATAAAGTCGAGATGCCAGGTTAGGATCGATAACAAAATCCCTTCTTTGAATTTTCTCAAAAAGTCTCTAGATAAATAACCGGAACAGGAAACCATATACAGCAGGAATATATAAATGCGCAAGATGAATACTGACGAGAAAAGATGGCAAGCCTGATCAGTCAGTTGTGTGCCATACGTGAAACACGCTTGGGCGATCATGTCTCTTTCGAGACATGACTGACTGGGCAGAAAATTATCCCGCAGTAGGTTGCCATTGCTTTCTGCGGTAGACTGGTTGCCGACCAAGACTATAGAACCCAATCTGTCCTGTTATTTAACCCATAACTGGAAGGAAGAGACGGATTAATACCTTTCCCAAGGGTATTTGCGCGTAAGTGAATGCAATGAATTCAGCTGGAATTCGAACTTGGCTCCCCGATTTCTCGTTCCGAGCCGATATCCAATGCACCACAACGCACACAGTGAACTAACTGTTGTAACAGTAAACACAGCAATTGATTCGATTTAACCGCCCTATTTCATGTCACGTGAAACCAAGAAGGCAAAATAGGTTGCTCCATTCAAGGTTTTCTGCAAGACTTGGATGTCTTTGGCTCTCCACAACTTCCTTTGGAAATGATTTTAGTAGAAGACTGCACTGGAAATGATTTCAGTTTAAGAATGCATCGGAAATGATTTTAATATAAGAATGCATTAGAAATGATTTTAACATATGAATTTATTGGAATTTATTTTAAAATAGGAAGGTATTGGAAATGATTTTAGTATAAGACTTTACTGGAATTTTGTTGTGGACCCAGAACAGGTCGGGAAGAAAAATACAAACTCGGGTATTATTGAAACATATATATTTAACGAGGGAACAAATAAAAAATGTGTTAAACGTCAGTCGTACTGCCAAGTATTACAACGGGGTGAGTCAACTCAACTCCACTCCAAGAGGCATATTCTCCTAGTATTCGTAATGATAGGAAGAGTTTATTATAGTCCAAAAAGAGTAGTTCCCATAACAAATTTATTTTAAATAGGAATGTATTGGAAACGATTTTAGTATAAGAATGCATTAGAAATGTTATTAATATAGAGATTGAATTTCACATTAATTCTAGCTTATCTACGCAAACCATATCACAATAAAGATTTGGTTTATTCGTGAAGTTTTCTTGTTAGAAAAAAAGGCGTAACTCTGTGTTGCTGCAGTTTTGTCAGTAACAAGGAATTTGGCTAGTGAGTCTTTGAAAAGAGAGAAATGTGCTCCGGCTGTTTTTTTTTTCTTTTTTTTTTCCAAGCTGGGAAAGAGAAATAGGTTCATGCCTTCCATAAAGAATTTTTGAGAAGCACATGTATACTGCAAAGATAACAAGAAATGTTGGCGTTAACGGTGGAACAAAACTAAGTTTGTGGTTTTAAATAAGCAAGAGAAATAAGATTAAAAAAATGGACGAGCGGGAAACTTGATAATAATGACAATGGCTTCCACCGGAAGAAGAAGAAGAAGAAGAAGAAGAAGAATCTATTAAGAAGCGTAGAATTTAATAAAGAAGAAAACAAAAACGAAGAAGAAGACCAAAGAAGAGGAGACAAACGAATAGAGAAGCAATGAAGAACGAAGAAGAAACGAATGAATAAAGAGAAAAGCAAAAAAATGAGAAACAAAGAAGGAGGAGGAGGAGGTGATGAAGAAGAAGAAGAAGAAGAAGAAGAAGAAGAATCTATTAAGAAGCGTAGAATTTAATAAAGAAGAAAACAAAAACGAAGAAGAAGACCAAAGAAGAGGAGACAAACGAATAGAGAAGCAATGAAGAACGAAGAAGAAACGAATGAATAAAGAGAGAAGCAAAAAAATGAGAAACAAAGAAGGAGGAGGAGGAGGTGAAGAAGAAGAAGAAGAAGAAGAAGAATCTATTAAGAAGCGTAGAATTTAATAAAGAAGAAAACAAAAACGA
>JBBBDQ010000274.1:175000-185000 GCA_037127315.1 Ascarosepion bandense | reverse complement strand
ATGTTTAACGCAATTGTATGATTTAAATATTTTTGGACATAATTCTATTGTTGCAACTAGAAATATATTGAACACACTTGTATGCATTCAATTAAAATATTTTGAACATAATTGTATACATTCTACTGAATATAATTTAACAAAATTTTCCAGGGGTGTGCGCTACAATCCGGACTAACTTTAACTTGGCATAAAATGATAACCGTATTAAATATATCTTTTTTTTTTCTTGTTTCAGATTTGTGTGACAACAATCTGTTGAATTAAGAACAAATTAAACAAAATTTCCAGTGTACTCGAGCGCCGTACTGCAATTATTGTGGATCTACGTTGTGGCCGCACACCCAAAGAGATTGAGTCTTTTCATTTCCCAAAATCGACTGTTTACCAAGACCTTCATTGCCAAGACCTTCAAAGAGTCTGGTGAGGCTGGGGGTGAGTCTGACTCCTCAGAGAAAAACACAGGACCGATCCGAGGTTTGCAAGAGGAACAAGGACTTCCTGGGGCAGCTTCAGGCCCTTATCGATGAACACCCGAGCTCGACCATGCAGGTGTTGGCGACAAGGCTCAATGTGCATAAAACAACGGTCTTTCGCACCGTCCATGAGGATCTCCGATACAAGAGCTATGTTTTAAAGTTGAGACAGATTCTCTAAGAGGCCATGAAGATTAAAAGACTTGAGAGATGTGAGCTGCTGATCACTTCTTTGAAGCACAAAGATGTTGGACAGATTCGCTTTTTTCTGATGATAAGATCTGTGTCGAAGCAAAAATCAATCGTCAGAATGATAGGTGGATTTCCAAGAACCGAGATGGTGTTTCTGTGATTGGCAAAACCAAGTTTCCTGTCGGACTCCATATCCTTGAGGTGATCTCCGATGAAGGGGACGTTATGCCTCCCCCTTTCTTTGGCAAAAGTCAGACCGTGACGGAGGAGGTCTACCTGGATGTCATGAAGAATGTCTTAAAGCCATGGATTCTTCCGGTATCTGCAGGGACGCCATGGCTCTTCTAATTATTGTGGCCCTACGTTGTGGCCGCACACCCAAAGAGATTGAGTCTTTTCATTTCCCAAAATCGACTGTTTACGACATTGCCATGACCTTCAAAGGATCTGGTGAAGCTTGAAGTGTCTCTGACTTCTTAGAGAAAAACACAGGACCGATTTGAGGTTCGCAAGAGGAACAAGGACTTCCTGGTGCAACTTCAGATTCTTATCGATGAAGGAGGTCTACCTGGATGTCATGAAGAATGTTGTGAAGCCATGGATTGTTCAGGTAGCTGCAGAGGACAGGACAGAGCTCCTGCTCATGCGTCCAATTTGAATTTGAACATTTTCTGGTCAAAGGAGTCCTGGCACCCTAGTAGTCCAGACATGAATCTTTGCGACTATAACCTATGGGGTGTACTTGAGAGACAGTCCAACAAATGTGCACACAATACTGTCGACTCCCTGAGGACTGACATCATTGGGGCCGTTGCTAACTCGTCCAGGGAGCAAGTGACCAACGCCTGTGGGAGGTTTTGGCCTCATTTGGAGGCTGTGATTGAAGCTGGAGGGAGCTGGATTGAATAATATGGTAGAGGAAAGATCAGACGACAACGTTATAAAGAAATTTGTCATGTAAATACGTGTCATTCTGAATAAACAGTTTTTCTTTTAGTATATGTTTTACCGGATTGTAGTGCACACCGCTGTAGAGAGGGAAGAGACAATGGAAACGATTAAGAGAGATAAATTTTAAATTTTGGCCGGAAGTGAATTACAGACACATATTGACTTGTTTACATTGTTTGAGTTAAAAACTTTTGGTATTTTTTTTAAAAACACTTCTATCAAGAAAAGGAAAAGAAAGACGAAAAGGAAAGACACAGAAAAGAAATAGAAAGTGAAGAAGAAAATAAGGAGGAAAAAGTGAGAAAATGTACAGAAGAAAGAAAAGGAACAGCTAATGTCAATAGCTAAGAAAGAGAAATTTCAAATTTTGTCCGGAAATGAATTGCAGACAGATATAGCCATCGGTTACAATGTTTCAAGTTAAATCTTTTGACATTATTTGAAATCTTTTCTCTTTTCCAATCTTTTCACTCTTTTCTTTTTTTTCAATTGGAGTAGATAGACTAAACTATCGCCCGGTTCACACTCCACCCACATCTATTGAACAGGCAAAGAGGCTCATCCCTTGTTCCTTGTTTAGGATGTGGTTTCCGGCTTTCTCTTTTCCAATCTTTTCACTGTTTTCTTTTCTTTTTTTTTCAATTGAAGTAGATAGACTAAACTATCGCCCGGTTCACACTCCACCCACGTCTATTGAACAGGTGAAGAGGCTCATCCCTTGTTTACTTGTTTAGGATGTGGTTTCCGGCTTTCTTTTTTCCAATCTTTTCACTCTTTTCTGTTTTATTTTTTTCAATTGGAGTAGATAGACTAAACTATCGCCCGGTTTGACACTCCACTCACGTCTATTGAACAGGTGAAGAGGCTCATCCCTTGTTCCCTGTTTAGGATGTAGTTTCCGGCTTTCTTTTTTCCAATCTTTTCACTCTTTTCTGTTTTATATTTTTCAATTGGAGTAGATAGACTAAACTATCGCCAGGTTCACACTCCACCCACGTTAATTGAACAGGTAAAGAGGCTCATCCCTTGTTTACTTGTTTAGGATGTGGTTTCCAGCTTTCTTTTTTCCAATCTTTTCACTCTTTTCTGTTTTATTTTTTTCAATTGGAGTAGATAGACTAAACTATCGCCCGGTTTGACACTCCACCCACGTCTATTTACAGGTGAAGAGGCTCATCCCTTGTTTCCTTGTTTAGGATGTGGTTTCCGGCTTTATTTTTTCAAATCTTTTCACTCTTACGTAGCCCCCTGCACATCAGTGGCGTTACCGCCTTGCTCGGGGTAATATGATTAAAAAAAAACATCATTCAGAAAACGTAAAATAAAAGATAATTAAAGAATAAAACACGAAGATATAAATTCATTAGACATAATATGATAAATTGGAAAGATAAAACAAAATAAATTAAATTAAACAAAAATAAAAATAAAATAAAATAGAACATAAAATTAAATAATAAAAATAAATAATATAAACATAAATTAATAAAGAATATAAATAAAATATATAATAATAAACATGAAATATAAAATATATAACAAAATAATTGAAATAATAATAATAAAATTGATAATAATAATAATAATAATAATAATAATAATAATAATAATAATAATAATAATAATTGATATGGCTAGTTCAGCGGATTGTAACATAGCAATCAAGGAATTTGAAAAACTGTCAAAATATAAAGACCTGGAAATTGAAATAGAAAAAATGTGGAAATTGAAAACAAGAGTTGTGCCAGTGATAGTAGGTGCACTTGGAATGATAAAAAATGGAACAAAACAACACATTGAAAGAATCCCTGGAAACCCCAGCTTAAGAGATATACAAAAAATTGTCTTATTAAGTACAGCCCACACACTAAGGAAAACTTTATCTATGTAATGCTGGAGATGATAGGGAAGATAGAAAAACATGAAATGGAGCCATAACAACACGCCACTACCTGCCTTAGGTCTCCCCGCAGACTTGGTTGGTAGTGAGACCAAAGCAGAAATCGAAATATGATGAAAAATGACATAATAATAATAATAATAATAATAATAATAATAATACAAAGAGATTTTACAGGGAAATAGGTCAAAAAAGAATTGAAGTGACAGTCCCCCCCCAGAATGGAAGAAGTCACACAGTTCTGGGAAAAGATATGGGCTTGCCCTAAAGACCATAGCAAGGAAGTACATTGGATTGCGCAAGAGATAGAACGAATGAAAAATAAACCAGAACAGACATGGGCTGGAATTACAGAAGAGGATGTTAAATTTGCACTAAAAAAAGCACACAATTGGAAATTCCCAGGTATAGATAAAATTCCTAACTTTTGGCTATATTATTTAAATACAGCACATAAAAAACTAGCCAAAGAACTTCAAGAAATGGTTGATGATCCCACTAAAATTCCTGCATGGATGACCAAAGGAATTACATTTCTTCTACCCAAGAATGGTGACACAAACAACCCGAAAAACTACAGACCAACGACATGTCTTCCGACAACATATAAACTATTAACATCTATTTTAACAAAACAGACATATTTATTCTTAGAAAGAAATGACATGATACCGCTTGAACAAAAAGGGTGCAAACGTGGTTGTTATGGATGTAAAGACCAATTGCTAATTAACAAAATGATCCTGGAAAACTGCTACAGTACAAAGAAAAATCTTAGTACTGCCTGGATAGATTATCGAAAGGCATTCGATAGTGTGCCACATTCCTGGATTTTAAAGACTGTAAATATATACAAGATATCGCCCGTCATCATCAATTTCATCAAACAGTGCATGTCTATATGGAAAACAACCCTTTACCTCAATCATATAAATGGAACCTATAAGTCTGATGAAATAAACATCAAAAGAGGTATATTTCAAGGTGATTCTTTATCTCCCTTACTATTCTGCATATCATTAATAGCACTAACCAGTCAACTTAATAAGACAGAATGTGGTTATAAAATAGGCCAAAAGAAAATAAGCCATCTATTTTACATGGATGACTTAAAGTTTTATGCTAAGAATGATAATGAGCTGGAAGGTCTTCTGTAAACTGTAAAATGCTTCAGCGAAGATATTGGAATGAAATTCAATTTGAATAAATGTGCTAAAGCTACAGTTTTACGTGGATCAATACAAGAAACATCCTCAATTAGCCTAGACCCTGCTGTAACAATAAAAGAATTGAAACCAGAAGAAGCTTATAAATACCTAGGTGTAAATGAGAGCGAAAACATTCACCATAAAAAAATGAAAGAAATAGTGCGTAAAGAGTACTATAGAAAGCTACGAATGATATTAAAAACTGAATTGAATTCACAGAACAGAGTTATGGCCATTAATAGCCTTGCAATCCCATTTGTCCAATATAGCTTTAACATCTTCAACTGGACTCTAAACGACATCAGGCGAATGGATGCTAAAACAAGAAAGCTTCTTTCTAAGCATAAGATGCATCATCCAAAGGCTGATGTAGACCGTCTATACATACCCCGTAAAGAAGGTGGAAGAGGTCTTATTCAGCTGGAATTGTCATACAAGACAACAACTATTGGCTTACTAACATACATAGAAACAACAAAGGATTGGATGATACAATTAGTAAGGCAACATGAAGAAAGAAAGAAAAATATTCAATAATAAAAGAAGGCAGTAAATACAAACAAGATTTACAGTTAGTAGATTCTGTAGAAAAGCAAAACAGAAGCCAAGAACCAACTATTGCGGCAAAAAATATGAAAATGAAAGCCAAAGATAAAGCTCTTGAACAGATGAAACAGCGCTGGCAAGACAAACCTCTGCATGGCCAATATCCAGAACGTGCCAATAAATCCAATGTTGATAAAGTTAATACTCATCGATGGTTACGTGCATCTGGATTAAAGTCTGAAACTGAAGGCTTTATTCTTGCAGCACAAGACCAAAGTCTTTTCACTAGAAACTTTCAGGCAAATATTATGCATAATAATATGGATCCAAAATGCAGGTTTTGTGATAAACACCAAGAAACAATAGACCACCTAATCTCAGGCTGTTCTGTGCTTGCCTCAAATGAATATAAAAATCGCCACGATAGAGTTGGGCAATATTTACATTGGGCAATGTGCAAACATTCTGGAAAAGCTGTAAACAAACACTGGTATGAACATCACCCAGCACCGGTTACAGAAATAGAAGATGTAACCATTTTATGGGATTACACCATCTACACAGACAGAAAAATTGAAGCAAACAGGCCAGACATTATTGTTAAAAACCAGAAGGTGAAAACTTGTCTATTAATTGATATGGCTTGTCCAGCGGATTGTAACATAGCAATCAAGGAATTTGAAAAACTGTTAAAATATAAAGACCTGGAAATTGAAATAGAAAAAATGTGGAAATTGAAAACAAGAGTTGTGCCAGTGATAGTAGGTGCACTTGGAATGATAAAAAATGGGACAAAACAACACATTGAAAGAATCCCTGGAAACCCCAGCTTAAGAGATATACAAAAAATTGTCTTATTAAGTACAGCCCACACACTAAGGAAAACTTTATCTATGTAATGCTAGGGATGATAGGGAAGATAGAAAAACATGAAATGGAGTCATAACAACACGCCACGACCTGCCTTAGGTCTCCCCGCAGACTTGGTCGGTAGTGAGATCAAAGCAGAAATCGAAATATGATGAAAAATGGCATAATAATAATAATGAGAGTATTATTGTCCGAATTCTGATGAATAGAGTGCCATGCAGAAACAGGCCGAGATAGGACCAGAGCAATGCGGTTTCGTCAAGGAACAAAGAATACGATATTTATGATTACGATGCTATCAGAAAGGGTGATACGAATGAAAAAAGAACGTTTACCTATGTTTTGTAGACTATACAGAGTCGTTAGAAATTCTCAGCAACCTCGACATATGAGAGTTATCATGAAATTATACTGGCAGCAAACTGCCTGCATACGGACAGGAAACAAATTCTGCAGATATCAGTCGCTTGGGCGATCATGTCTCGAAAGAGACATGATTGACTGGGCAGAAGATAATCCCGCAGTAAGTTGCCATTATTTTCTGCGGTAGACTGGTTGCCAGCCAAGGCTACAGAACCAAATCTGTCATGTTATTTGACTCATAGCTAGAGAAATGCATTATATTATTAAGTAGTAATTAGTGGGGGATCAGTTTATTACTTCATAACAATAGAAAACCGATCCCCCACTTTATGACCAATAGAAGCCATAATCATGTCTCCAACTATTATATTCAGTAAGTCAGTTAAGGGCCATACGTGATACACGCTTGGGCGATTATGTCTCGAAAGAGACATGACTGACTGGGCAGAAGATTATCCCGCAGTAGGTTTGCATTACTTTCTGCAGTAGACTGGTTGTCTGCCAAGGTTATTGAACCCATAACTAGAGGGAAGAGATGGATTAATACCTTTTCCAGGGAATTCATCTGGAATGCGAACCCGGCTCCGCGAGCCAATATCAACTGCACCACACCAACCATTCAGTAGATACACAAAAACAGAATGGGGCGTAAGACAAGGATATTTCTTTTCACCGGATCTGTTCAACTTGTACAGTAAGACTATTCTGAGGGTCCTGGGAATTATGACAGGATTAGTCATCGGCCGTCACAATCTGAGCAATATAAGGTACATAAGATATGCTGTTGATAAAGTGTTGATAGCCGACACGGAAAGAAACCTCCAAGACTTCCTAAAAAGACAGACGAATAAAGTCGAAAGAAAGGACTACAAATAAACTACAAGAAAAAAAAAATATGATCATCAGCAAACAGAGGAGCCCAAAATGCCAATTACAGCATGCACAAAAATTTAAGTGCTTGGAAAATCGTCTGACAGAAGACGGATAGTGTGACACTGAGATCTGAAAGTGAATTGTCATGGCAAAGGATGCATTCCAGAAGCTGAGTAGAGTATTAAGAGACAGGAAAATTTCGCTAAAAACCAAGAAGAGAGTACTGGATTACTATGTGATGTCAGTTCTTCAATATGGCAGTGAATGCTGGACAATATCATCAAAGATGAAGGAAACACTTGAAGGAACTGAAATGTGGTTCTACAGAAGCATACTGGA
Source organism: Ascarosepion bandense (assembly GCA_037127315.1). Lineage (NCBI taxonomy): Eukaryota > Metazoa > Mollusca > Cephalopoda > Sepiida > Sepiidae > Ascarosepion > Ascarosepion bandense. The sequence goes on along the minus strand of JBBBDQ010000274.1, from coordinate 177,282 downwards.
TATAAAGGGGGGGATCAGTTCCATATTACAATCAATATATAAACTGACCCCTCACTTTTTGGCCACATCAGTTTCTATACATTTATATTCCTGATATCAAAAATCACAAGGATGCATTCCAGAAACTGAGCGGAGACAGGACAATTTCGCTAGAAACAAAGAAGAGAGTACTGGATTGCTATGTGATGTCAGTTCTTCAATATGGCAGTGAATGCTGGACAATATCATCAAAGATGAAGGAAAAACTTGAAGCAACTGAAATGTGGTTCTACAGAAGGATGCTGAGGATATCACAGATCGAGCAATGATGAGGTTTTCGAAAGGATAGAAACGAAAAGGAGGTTACTACTGAGCATCAGAAGTAGACAGCAGAATTTCCTGGGATATGCAATGAGGAAGGAGGGCTTGGAGAATCTGATACTAATAGGCCAGAGAGAGGAGTAAAAGAGACAGGGGACAGCGGCGGATAACATATTTGAAGGGCCTGATAAGGTGGTTGGAAAAAGCGTGCTGAGTGCCACCAGGGATAGGGAGACGTGGAAAGCTATGATCGCCTACGTCATGAAGGGACAGGGCACATAGCAGAAGAATATATTTGTCAACTCTTTCTAAGAAATTATAATGTGGGTATAAAATGGGGGATCAAATCTATATTATAATCAATATATAAACTGACCCCCATTTTGTGGCCATGCTAGTTTCTATACATTTATATTCTAGATTTATGCGCTTGAATTAGTGGATGAAAGAATGGGGGTTGTGTGGTGTAACAGGAGAAAGCGTACTAAGAGCCACCAAGGATAGGGAGACATGGAAAGCCATGATCGCCTACGTCCTGAAAGGACGGGGCACAAAGAAGAAGAAGAAGAATGTGCCATGTTTGGGTCAGTAATCAAAGGCTACTGCGGATATCGTAGATAGAGCATGTGAGCAATGATGAGATGTTGGAAAGGATGGAAACGAAAAGAAAATTAATACTGAGCATCAGAAAGAGACAGCTAAAAATCCTAGGACGTGTAATGAGGAAAGATGGTTTGGAGAATCTGATACTCACAAGTCAGATAGAGGGAAAGGGAGACTGGAGAAAGCAGTGGATGACATATTTGACAGGCCTGAGTAGGTGGATGGCAGAGGCAGAGCAGGGTTTGAGTGGTTTAACATGAGAAAGCGTTCTAAGAGCCACTAGAGATAGGGGAACGTGGAAGGGCATGATCGCTTACCTCCTGAAGTACATGCCACATAGAAAATATAGAATTACTATTATTATTGTTACATAATTTCAATATTTTAATGTTATGTAATTTAAAGAAAATTTAAATACAATTTAAATTGTTTATCATATATCTATATCTATATATCTATATATACATATTAATTTTTTTTTTTAATCGTATCACCCCGAGCAAGGCGGTTACGCCACTGATAGTGAAAAGATTGGAAAAGAGAAAGCCGGAAACCACATCCTAAACAGGGAACAAGGGATGAGCCTCTTAACCTGTTCAATAGACGTGGGTGGAGTGTGAACCGGGCGATAGATCTATCTATCGCCCGGTTCACACTTCAGTACTCTGGCGGAAAGATCATCAGTTCAGTTACTATGAAATTACTTACAGAAATGTTTTTGGGCAGTTACATTACGGAGGTTGTAAAGTGCCTTTAGCCGAGATGTCAGGTAAGAAACGATAACATTGCAGATTCTACATTGCATTTTATCAAGAATCTCTAAATATATAACACGAGCACCAAAACAGTTCATTTAAAGCAGGGGCGAATGATCTAAACATATTTATAAATGGAACTTTGTCTGTGTGTGTGCGTCTGTGTGTGTGTGTGTGAGTGTGTGTGTGCGTTACCTATAGACTCCGAAACGGCTGAACCGATTTTCTTGAAAATTTGCACAGTTGTACTATAAGCGTCTGCGAGTGTTCTTAGCTAGGTTTTGTGTCGAGGTACCCTCGATAAATATCGATAATCCAAAACATCAAGTTATAGAAGGAGTGATCCGATTTTAATCAAATTTGATACACTCATAGACAAAGACATAAAAAACGATATTCAGAAGTTTCAAGGTTGCAGTTCTTACAGTAGTGCAGAAAATCGATAATATATATATATATATATATATATATATATATATATATATATATAAAAGGCAAGATGTTTGTGTGTGTGTCTGTTTATCTGCCTGTATATCTGTAATTTTTCAGCCCTTTTATTTTAGTTTTTGCTTCGTATTTGGCTCTAAGTAGGTATAATTGTAGTTCTTAGTCTCAGCCATGATA
>JBBBDQ010000274.1:162500-172500 GCA_037127315.1 Ascarosepion bandense | reverse complement strand
CATCACTTGATCTGATTCGTCTTACATTGCTCGACCATGAATAATTTCACAGCCTAAACCAAGCCAAATCAAGCCTTATAAACATATAATTTTCTAATTTCTCGTAAACAATCATCTCTGCTCTGAAATGTATTCTAACATAAACAAATGTGAACAGACAATGTGACGGGACGTTTGGGAGATGAACAAAATAGAATTAACAACCTACATATTATATATATATATATATATATATATATATATATACCTAAATCCGCTGCTAAGAAGGTCGGTTCTCTGTGCAGGGCCAGGAAGTTTTCCCGTTTAAAACAATCCTGCACATATACAAATCTTCCATCAGCCCGTGCATTGAATACTGCTGCCATGTCTGGTCGGGTGCTCCTGCTTATCCACTTAGGGGTGCTTGACAAAATCAAACGGAAAATCTGTAATGTGATCGATCCCGACTTAGCAGCTCGGATACATTCAGTTTCTCACCGGCGCAATGTGGCTTCCCTGTGTCTCTTCTACAAATACTTTCACGGCTTCTGGTCAGATGAACTTCGCTCATTGGTACCCCCTATATACAAATTTACTACAGCAACAAGATTAGCATCTAGGTCCCACCCTTTTACTGTTAAACCAATAAATTGTAAACACAAAATCTACTCCAACAGCTTCTTTTCTCGCACTTCCCACCCGTGGAATTCCCTTCCGTTTACTTGTTTTTCCGACAGTTACAATCTTCAAGAATTCAGATGTAAAGTCAATAGTCATCTCCTATCTCACTAACCTGCATCCTCTCTCTGATGCTCCTTTCTTCGTCCACTCCACTCTCATCAGTATTTTCATCCTTCTCTTACCCTCTTTCTGACACCCCCTGTAACCTGTTACTCTTTCCCATAACTTTCCTGTGTAACCCCTTGCAAAACAGTGGCAATAAAATGCCTTGCTTCGGTCTACACGATTATACTCATATATATATATATATATATATATTGTGGAACGAGTTTGAAATATCTTAAAGTATAAACCTCAAAAACATTTTATGCATATATAATGAATTTTTTTGAACATTATTTTTACCGATACTCGTATTTAAGTAGATATTCTGTTTTTAATTAAACAGTATTTTATATTTATATCTATCGGCCTGATTATTTCACGATAAATTTTTATTACGAAAATGTGCGCTATCCAGCAGGATTCGAACCTGCGACCCCTATTTACATAGGGGAAGTTACCATTTGATCTGGTACTGTCTTAACCACTCGACCATGAATAACCTCTTGGTCAGACGAGGTTTTTATCATGCTTATATAACACAATTTTCGATCCATCGTGAACAAACCATATCTGCTCTGTAATGCATCGTAATGTCAAACAAATGTAAACATGTTACGGAAATTAAGGAATTTTAACGAAACTTGGTTATAAGCAACCGACAATTTGTAATGAATTATTTTGAACATAATTTTACCGTTAATTCATTACAAATTGTCGGTTGCTTATAACCAAGTTTCGTTAAAATTCGTTAATCTCCGTAATATATATATATATATATATATATATATATATATATATATATATATGCATTTTTATATCAAAAACGATTTGAAACCGGCTTGTATACTATTCCCTTTTCATTGGCCAAAGTAAATTTTCACGTCGGCTCGTTAAAATTTGGTCTTTTCTTCAGCCCTGAGCCAATCCCTTTTTCTATTAGTCAAAATAAATTTCCGCACAGCCACGGGAATTTGAAAACAGTGTGTTATTTTGTATTCATCATAAAGCCCAACCCCATCAAATGTCGGTCGATGTCAGTCCCAGAAGTTTGTAAGATATTTTAGGCTGTAAAAAAAATGACGATAGGAGGCGTAGATTGAGTATATGAGTCGTAAACAAGCGTTGTTTAAGAAATAAATATGCTAAATTTCTCAATTACATAACGTTCAGTTCAGAGAACTCTTAAGCTCCTTAACACTAACGTAGAGCACAACAATTTACAACCATAATAACGTTTTTTACAAAGATTGCCAGCAATATCCATTCCACAGGAGAAATGCTAAACAAACCATAAAAAATAAATAATTTTTTTTGTTTTTTTTTGTTTTGTTTTTTTGCTCGGACTTGTTTTAGAAAGTTAAGATTTTTAAACAAATGGTGAAAATGATTTATTTGGGAAAGTTACAGAAGGTTGGATGGAAGAAATTGAACAACATGATTATGGGTATCTCTGTATTAATCAGTTAAAATGAGAATTAGGTTCAGCTATATACTTGAACATTTAGGACGTATGGAGGTGAGTTGTTAAATTGTTTTGATAAAATCGCACTTTTTATTTATCTGGTGAAGAGACATATTAGGAACACATATTATTCAGACATGCAGAAAGTGATTTTAGACAGTTCAGATTTTGAGTTTTTGGATAAATTAATTTTTATACAGCAGTGTTTGCTAAAGGGGATAAATGTTTAAAGTCAAAATTTAAATTAAGTAACTATGGTCTGCTACGATATGTTAGTGCTATAAAAAACAAATAAGTATTGTGTGGATCATTAATTTTTAAAAAAATAATTGTAATGTAATATTAGAAAATAAGTTATGGATGAACATTATAATTATTTAAATTTTAAAGTGAAATATTTTCGATTCTTCCTAACACTGTTAATTAATTTCTATGGTTTATTAGTACTTTATTTTTTAGAAAACTTTATAATAAGCAGCTTTTTTTTTAGGTACAGAGGGCAAATATCATAGAATGGTTTACAGGTTTTTGCTTTTTCAGAATCTTCCATTTTCCCATGGGAGTTTTATTATTTTTTTAACTCTCAAAATAGGCAGCAAGGGATGTTTAGTTTCCGTACGCGTTATTCTTAAAAGAAGTTAAAATGTAAACTTTTTAATAGTTGGGTTTTTATTGAGATGATACCGTACATTGGCAAACAATAGAATATGTTAGACACTTATTTTCTAATGGGTAATTTTTTGGATTTCGATAATTACATAAATTTATATTATTATTATTTTCAGCTTTTGAATAATGTTATTACCATGGTGTTTGATAATTGTTCTAGTTTGTTTTTACCACTATAGCCTAATTTAAGGGTATTTAAAATAAACAAACTTCCAGGATTATTATTGTTTCTTAAATCGAAGAACTTCAGCCCTAACTTGTGCTAACTATTTGGTTAAATGGGGGTGTATGCCAAACAAATTTTCTATTTCAATTTTTTCTGTTATAGTTATATTGTTTTCTGTATGTAATGGCATGGTTTTTATAGACATTATTCTTTAAGACATTATTACAAAAATCGATATGATTATAAAATACGTCTTCAATGAATGAGGTTTTACTAATTCTGTATTCGATGGAGGAAGGTAAATGTTTGATTATACTCAGGAGATGATTACATTTAGGGTGGATGCAGAATGTATATGCGTTAGATTTCATTTATCGTTGGTAACTATTATTTACTAAGTCCAGTGTTACTATTTTTAGAATACTGTTTATTACTTTTAGGTTTAGACTTTTAAATTCTCTATAAATTAATTTCCTAATCTTATCAGTCTTAAAATGCGTGAAAGTTTTTACTACTACGAGACCATCATCTCTATATAACCCTATAGCATTTGTTTTAAGTTCATAGTGTGCGGTGAGGTTATCAACTAACCACCATAGACTATCGCATCTACCTCCCATTAGCATGGGACAGGCTAGCCTCCCAGAGAGTAAAATACTACGCCTCCTTGGCCTTACACTCTCGGCGGACCTCAAATGGAATGACTATATTGAATCCATTGCCAAATCTGCTGCTATGAAAGTCGGCTCTCTGTGCAGGGCCCGGAAATTTTTCCCACCTGAAACTATTCTGCACATATACAAATCTACCATCCGCCCGTGTATTGAATATTGCTGCCATATCTGGTCGGGTGCCCCTGCTGCTCTCCTTGGGCTTCTTGACAAAATACAAAGGAGGATCTGTAACGTGGTTGATACTGACTTGGCAGACCGGCTGCAGCCGCTCTCACACCGGCGTGATGTAGCTTCCCTGTGCCTCTTCTACAAGTACTTTCATGGCTTCTGCTCCGATGAGCTTAGATCACTGGTGCCGCCCAAGCACGAATTTACACGAGATACTAGATTAGCAACTAGGTCCCACCCTTTTACAGTTAAACAAATAAGATGTAACCGTAAATTCTACTCCAACGGCTTCTTTTCTCGCGCTTCCCGCCTGTGGAACTCCCTTCCACAAGTCTGCTTTCCCGACAGTTACAATCTCCAGGTGTTTAAATGTAGGGTCAATAGACACCTCCTATCACACTAACTCCCAACTATTCTCACAACACTCTCATCTACCCAACCCTCATTCTCGGTATCCTCACCCGCCTATCACCCACCCTCTGTTATTTCCTATATTTAACCAGCCTTTCCCCACTCTACGTAGCCCCCTGCACAGTAGTGGCAGTGACATGCCTTGCTCGGGGTGAAACGCTTATAAAAAAAAAAAAAAAAAAAGATCGGAAGACTACGCAGAGTCTAACGAACCCATTGTAATGTCAAATTGGAATGAATATCGGTCCGGAATGAGAAATCGGAGAGCCGAGTTCGAATTGCATTCACTTATGCGCAAATACACGTGGGAAAGTTATTAATCTCTTCTCCCTTCAGCTATATGCTGAACAGCAGGACATACTGTGTTCTATAGTCTTAGCTGCCAACCAATCTACCACAGAAAGAAATGGCAACAGATTGTGGGAAAATCTTCTGCCTTTTCAATCATGGATCGAATGAGACATGGTCACCCAAGCTGGTATGGCATTTAACCCTGGAACACTAACCATCAATTAAAGCCACACCACTACTAACCATGGGTATATCATAACCCCATTTTGAAATTATCAAAACTATATTAAATATAAAACTTTATTTGAAATATTTTACATGCAGACACTTCAAAAGTTGTACGTTGAGTTAACATTAATAGCTAAGAAAATCAGGTAATGAAAATTTAATTAAATTGTAATTAAAATGGCGTCATTTGCGCTGGATAATATATACCCATGGTTAGTGTTCTTGGGCTAACTGACTGAGTAATATATAACACAAGGAAAACGCGGTTAAGGTTTCAGGGTCACGTAATGAAAAAAGGAGGGCTTCGAAAATCACATACTAATGGGGCGTGTATAGGAAAGAGAGGCAGAGGGTAACAGTGCGTGACAGACTCAGTCAGTAAGTTAAGTGCCATACGTGAAACACGCTTGAGCGATCATGTCACTTTCGAGACATGACTGACTGGGAAGAAGATTATCCCGCAGTAGGTTGCCATTGCTTTCTGCGGTAGACTGGTTACCAGACAAGGCTATAGAACCCAATCTGTCCTGTTATTTAACCCATAACTGGAAGGAAGAGACGGATTAATACCTTTCCCAGGGGTATTTGCGCGTAAGTGAATGCAATGAATTCAATTGGAATTTGAAGTCGGCTCCCCGATTTCTCGTTCTATGCTGTGACAGACTAGCTTTTGCAAATGGATGGAATTACAGTGTTTGGGAGATTATTAAGAGCTACAAGAAACAGGAAGATGTGGAGAGCCATTATTACTTACGTCGTGAAAGAACACCGCAGATAAAAGAAGAAGTGGTCAGCGAGATACATTCTTTGAAAGGCGACTGAGACGAGAGGGTCGGGTTTATACAGGGTCAAAGGAAGTCGAACCGGAGCGACAGACGCCGCTCCTTGTCTGGATACTAATTAGTTTTATTATAGTTTTTGGATCAATAGCACGATAAAAAAAAAAAAAAAATGAAGAGTAGGAAAACAATTAAAAAAAAAAAAAAGAAGGGAGGGGATGGAAAGGGAGGGGCGTACGAAAGAAGGGAGTGAGCGGGGAGGGAAGGCGGAGAAAAAGGAGGTGGAGTAGGAGGAGGAGAGAAAGAACAGCAGAAGAAACAAAGGTAGAAAACAAAAGAAGACGAAGGGAAGAGGGAAGGAAGAATGGGCTATTAGAGAGAGAGAGAGAGAGAGAGAAAGGGGAGAGAGAGAAAAGAAGGAAGGAAAGTGCAAATGAGCGAGGAGAGAAGAGAGGAAGAAAGGGAAGATGGAAGAAAAGAAAAAAGCGTGAAGAAGGGAGAGAAGAACGATGGAATAAACTTAGACACAACGAAAAAAAAAAAAAGAACAGACAGAGAAAAAAAAAATTAATTTCCTTTTTTATTTTTTCGACTTTCATTTTCTTTTTCATTCATCGTATCATACCGTTTTTATTTAAGTTTATCCCTGAATATATATATATATATATATATATATATATATATATATCAATGCTCTGACTGACACCAAATTGCTCGAGTTTCGATCCCGGTCAGAGGCAAGTGGATGTGTCTAGCCACACTGATGAGCTGTGATACAGCAAATCAGGCTTGTATATGAATGACTTGTAGATGAATATATATATATATATATTGATTGATTGTTAAATTACTTAATTTTTGGTCATAATAAAATTAAACCAGCGCACATTTGTATTAAACGTGTTCAATACAATGATATTGTAGAACTTTTGAATATTTTCCATTTGTAAACGCGTTATTACGCGACCTATGTTTCAACCATGAGTGGTGTCTTCAGGCGATTTGCAATAATTATTGCCTGGAGACACCACTCATGGTAGAAACTTAGGTCGCGTAATAACTCGTTTACAAATGGTATATATATATATATATATATATATATATATATATATATATATATATATATATATATATATATAGCTACTCTCTTGCCCGTCGATTGAGCACAGCACTCTGGAGAAATGGTAGACTTTAAAACAGGAGCTAATCACCGCTATTTACGCATCGTTCATTCAATAATGAACTTGAACACTCTCAGCTACTGGCGTGTGTTTATATTGTGCATATAACACGCTAAATTGTGCCTTCCTCTATCGAGCATTAATATCTCAGAGGTAGAATCATCGATTGATGTCAAATCGGTAGGGTTTCAATCCTGACGAGGTGTGATGCAGCAAAACGGATAACTATATACATTAATTCTAAGTTATATTTAGTGGGTATCTTACTTGAGCAGACGCACTCCAGGAGTTAAAAAAATTAAACACCATTAATTTTTTCATCTGCACCGGAACGTCTATTCATATATATATATATATATATATATATATATATATATATATATATATATATATTATTTAAAAATAATATATACATATTATTTAAAAATATGATAATTTCGGTCACTCACGTGGTGTGACGTCATAGAACCGCATTACTAAATTACAAACCGCGTCTGCTAGTCGTGACAGTTATCGTCGCATAGCAATGTTTGATGTCAACACAAAAATATCATCTTTGATGGCGGATGTCTTTATGTTTACATCTCTGAAACCACCCAGAAGATGTCTCATGTGAGTCGAAAATTTTGAACCACCGAAATAAATTAATAATAATATATAATATATATATTATATAATATATTATATTATATATTATTATATAATATATTATATATAATATATATATTATATAATATATTATATATAATATATATATATATTATATAATATATTATATATAATATATATATATATATTATATAATATATTATATATATATATAATAATATATTCAAATGATGGACGGAGTGTGTCTTTCTTTCCACCACCAGAAATTAAAGCCAAAACACGATGTTTAGAACGGCTCCTGATTAAGCATAATAGACATTCATTGTTGGTTATATTAGCAATTTCCTAATAAGGAAACATTCGGTATATATTAATCGAGCAGCCAGTGCTACCTACATAGGCTCTTCGAAATTTATCAAATATTTCTCTTAAGACATGAAAATTGGTTTCTCAAGTCCGTTATTAATCTTTGTAGCAACTACAGATATATAGATACAAAGAGATAGATAGATAGATAGATAGATAGATAGATAGATAGATAGATAGATAGATAGAAAGAAACAGACTGAGATAGATAGATAGATAGATAGATAGATAGATAGATAGATAGACAGATCGGAACATACTAAAATAGATAGATAGATAGACAGATAGATAGATAGATAGGAACAGACTAAAATAGATAGATAGATAGATAGACTGAGATAGATAGATAGATAGATAGATAGATAGATAGATAGGAACAGACTAAAATAGATAGATAGATAGATAGATAGATAGATAGAAAGACTGAGATAGATAGATAGATAGATAGATAGATAGATAGATAGATAGATAGATAGGACAGACTAAAATAGATAGATAGATAGATAGATAGATAGATAGATAGATAGATAGATAGATAGATAGATAGATAGATAGATGAACGGAAAATAGATAAGGAGACTGTAAAATAAATCAATTGAAGTCATCGTGTGATGCATAGAGGCGAGAACGGAGAACATGAAACAAAACAACAGCAACAGAAACAACAATAAAAAGGGGGAAAAAAAAATGAACATGCCCAGCGACTTCCGTTCTGGGAGTCGGCCGACGAACTTTTATGATGGTTAACTGAGCGCTTGTCTCTGACCAACCAGACACGTGACCAAAGTGTCATCGTAAACTCCTGCCTACACAAGTACGCGTAGACAAATAGACCTAACACATATTTTCCACACACACATAGACACCCACCATTTTGTATCCATGTGCGCATGCGACGCATGTTTACACGTGCACTCATGGGTATGTGCACTCACATGTCCGCGTGTGCATGTGAGTACATGGATAGGATACCATCAGCGCCGTGCTTAGCAACATCACGCACCCCCGCAGAATGCGTCCTGCGGGCCCTCTACCCGTAGAATGCAACTTGCGCCCCCCCCCTAAACATATTGAACCCACAATAAATGGTACTTTAAACAAAATAACATACTCTCGGAACGCAGATATTCCATGATCACGAAAAAACGGAAGAAATCGCAGAATTGGCGTTTGAAATCTATACACGAACGTTATCCTGATTATACATATATATATACTAGCAGCATAGCCCAGAGTTGCTCGGGTGTAATGAAAGCTTTAAAACTAATCCATTGTCCCGTAGCTCAGACACTTTGGACGTTGGCACGAAAGACTAAAAAGCAAGAATTGTTTCCAGTTAAAGCGAAACCGTAGACTGAAAGAAAAATGAATGGATGTAAGTCAAATTTTGATTTCTTGGTATCGATATCAAATAAGTTTTTTTCGTCGTAAAGTGAATTTTGAAGGCTAAAGAAGTCCTCTGAGTAAATGGTATCATGGCTGAGACTAAGCACTACAATTACACCTATTTAGAGCCAAACCCGAAGCAAAAACTAAAATAAAAGCGCTGAAAAAAATGCTGACATACAGGCAGATAAACAGACACACACACAAACATCTTGCCTTTTATATATATATATATTATCGATTTTCTGAACTATTGTAAGAACTGCAACCTTGAAACTTCTGAATATCGTTTCTTATGTCTTTGTCTATGAGTGTATGAAATTTGATTAAAATCGGACCACTCCTTCTATAACCCGATATTTTCGATTGTCGATTTTCGATATTTATCGGAGGTACCGCGACACAAAATCTAGCTAAGAACACTCGCAGACGCTTATAGTACAACTGCGTAAATTTTCAAGAAAACTGGTTCAGCCGTTTCGGAGTCTATAGGTAACGCACGCACACACACACACACACACACACACACACACAAAGTTCCATTTGTAAAATTTTATCTATCTATCTAGCTCTCTATATATACAGAGAGAGAGAGAGAGAGAGAGAGAGAGAGAGAGAGATACGGGTTGATAGATGTTTATTTCAACATACATATATAATAATAATTTTCCAGTTTATCCTAAGAATTATTTTATTGCTTTCATTACAACAGATCTGCAGAACCAAAGTACCTTGCGGCCTTCTGCGGCTTTGCGGCCCATAGGGAGCTTGTGGGGTCCTTAAGCAAGGCCCTGGCTACCATGATCACTTGTCCCCTCTTTTTTATATAGACACACAATGAAAAG
>JBBBDQ010000274.1:0-160000 GCA_037127315.1 Ascarosepion bandense | reverse complement strand
GAAACAAAATGTTCACTTTTGCTTTTGCAGTAGATTGTAGTTTGGACATGTTCTAAAATATAATATAATATAATATAATATATATATATATATATATATATATATATATATATATACATACGTTGGATTATGGTATGCATTTGTTAATGTGTGCAAATGTTCAGTTTATATATATATATATATATATATATATATATAATGAACATTTGTACACATTAAGAAATGCATACCATAATCCAACGTATACATATATATATATATATATATATATATAAACTGAACATTTGTACACATTAACAAATGCATACCATAATCCAACGTATATGTAAGCGTTTACTCATAGACACACATCAGGAGTGATCTCTTAATCGTTATTTACTATGCAGCGAAAAAAAAACAAAAAAAACTCCCGCCACAATAAAATCATAAAAAACATAAAACGTCTCTCTCTTCCTGTCTGCCTGTCTCTGTAAGATTATTTCTCTTTCTCTGTTTTCCGTCTTTCTCTCTCCAATTCACACTGCTGTTTCCAGATGTTGAAAAGGTGGGCAGTAGCGGGGTGGAATGCGACCGTCAGCATCGAACACAAAGGCGTCAGACGCCATTAATAATGGCTGCCACAATAGAACAAAGCGTCGACGCTCCTTCTAAAGATTCATTAGCTCTAAAGCGACACGCGCGGCTCTGTCCGCCACTGTTTGATGATGACCGTGGTGCTGAATATGGCGATGTCGTGATGTTGATGATGATGACGACAACGACGGTATAATCGCCCGTGTTCCCTCCGACCACTCTCCCCCACACTCCGCCACTTTGGAGTCTTTTTTACCCCCTGTTTCGTAAGGACAACAACAATAACAAGAAGTATTAGATGAAATAAATAAACATCTGAGTCAAATAAACGGTTGTAGAACGATGTGAAGAGTGTAGCCAGAATATTTCACCACCGGTTTAAACAGGTTTCGCTTATAATGGCCTTTTTTTTTATGAAGAATATCGCTGAGAAAGACCCTTATTTTCAACCTGCGCCAAGTTCTACATGCTGATTCTCTTTGTTGCTATCATCTTTGCTTTTACCGACCCGGTTATTTTCAACATAGTTATCGCGGAGTTTGCACGATATTTGTTCGGATTGATAACAGATGACGGAAAGTGCATCACAGAAATCCGTAGGCGAGTTCCAGTCGCCAGAGATGGCTTACAAACGTTAAACAGATTGACGAAAAGAAAAACTTCGTTTGCCGTGCAAACCATACCCTAAATCTTTTTGAAAAAAAAAAAAAAAAAAAAAAAACAAGCAAAAAAAAACAAAAAAACAACATAAATTGTAAATTTGTTAACAGGTGCAACAAACAGCAAGCTGATTAAAGAGCAGCCCAAATGCCAAATACAGGTGGGGGATACTAAAATCAAGCAGGCACAAGAATTTAAGTAGCTGGGAAGTGTTATAACAGAAGACGGAAAGTGCGGCACAAAGATCCGAAGGCGAATTGGCATGGCGAAGGACGCGTTCCAGAAGCTGAGTAAAGTATTAAGAGACAGGAAACTTTCACTAGAAAGAAAGAAGAGAGGATTGCTATGTGATGTCGGTTCTTCAATATGGCAGTGAATGCTGGATAATATCATCAAATATGAAGGAAAAACTTGAAGTAACTTAAATGTGGTTCTACAGAAGCATACTGGATATAAAGTGGGGGATCAGTTCCATATTACAATCAATATATAAACTGACCCCTCACTTTTTGGTCACACAGTTTCCATACATTTATATTCCTAATATCAAAAATTACAAGGATTCATTCCAGAAACTGAGCGGAGTATTAAGAGACAGGACAATTTCGCTAGAAACAAAGAAGAGAGTACTGGATTGCTATGTGATGTCAGTTCTTCAATATGGCAGTGAATGCTGGACAATATCATCAAAGATGAAGGAAAAACTTGAATCAGCTGAAATGTGGTTCTACAGAAGCATACTGGATATAAAGTGGGGGATCAGTTCCATATTACAATCAATATATAAACTGACCCCTCACTTTTTGGTCACAGCAGTTTCTATACATTTATATTCCTAATATCAAAAATTACAAGGATTCATTCCAGAAACTGAGCGGAGTATTAAGAGGCAGGACAATTTCGCTAGAAACAAAGAAGAGAGTACTGGATTGCTATGTGATGTCAGTTCTTCAATATGGCAGTGAATGCTGGACAATATCATCAAAGATGAAGGAAAAACTTGAATCAGCTGAAATGTGGTTCTACAGAAGGATGCTGCGGATATCATGGATCGAGCATGTGAGCAATGATGAGGTATTGGAAAGGATGGAAACGAAAAGGAAATTAATACTGAGCATCAGGAAGAGACAGCTAAAATTCCTTGGAGATGCAATGCGGAAAGAGGGCTTAGAGAACCTGATACTAACTGGCCAGATAGATGGAAAAAGACAGAGGAAAGCAGCGGATAACATATTTGAAGGGCCTGAGCAGGTGGATGACAGAACGGGGGCTGAGAGACGTTACAGGAGAAAGTGTGCTAAGAGCCAACAGGGATAGAGAGACGTGGAAGGCAATTATCGCTAACGTTCTGAAAGTCCAAGGCACATTGAAGAAGAAGAAGAAGAAGAAGACGAAGAAGAAGAAGAAGGATTGTTGTAGCCTGTTCAGACCAGGAAGAAAGACACGGAAACAAGAAGGTAGGTTGAACCAGTGTATTAGAATAACAGGACATATATACAAAGTATGAGTGTTGGTCGTCAGCAAATATCAATGTACGTTCGAACTGTATAGTTACATTGACTGCCTCACGACTGTCTTCCGACTGCCTCACAGCTACGTCCCCGGAAGTCACGCAGGTTAGTATTTAATGTGGGTGGAAGAGTCTATTTCTATAGAGAGGGTACCATAACACTAATTTCAACACCACGCAAACTAAACAATTCTCTTTTAACCTCCTAAATAAATCGTTTATTTTTTTCTTACCTTCCCTCAGGCTGGCTAATGCTAATCTCCAGCAGAGTAGCTCAATGCGACTTTTTATTCTAACTTTCTGGCTAATATGGCTTGGAATGGTTTTATCAAGTCTATTGCAAAGACACTGTATCGAGCTAGACTAATTTTCACTCGAAATAACTTGAAAATTTATAAATCCATCATTCACCAATGCATCATATAATAATTCTGCTTGTTCCTTCCTTAGTTAGTTACTTAGTTCCTCCGTCCGTTACGCCACTTACTCTATACACGAGCTTTTCCTTCCCTTCTATCTTTTTATAATCCATAAACGCTTCTCTCCTCAGCCTTTCTCCGACCTTTGCTAAACGGAAGGGTAGTAAAGTGTGAGAGAGTAGGAGGAGAGAGCCTATAGCATTGCCGTAGCAGTAGCAACTTAAGATGGTGGTTGTAGCAGTAACTGTGTGTATATGAGGTTAAAAGAGAAATGTTTAGTTTGCGTGGTGCTGAAATTAGTGTTAGGGTGCCCTCTCTATAGAAATAGACTCTTCCTCCCTCATTAAATACTAACCACCGTGACTTCCGGGGACGTAGCTGAAAAAAAAAAAAAACATAGAAAAAAAAGAAAAAGAAAAAAAGCCCGATTCTGCCTTGTATAGGGTTGACGGGAAATTGTTTGACCGAACTCGGATTTCTACAATATAAATGACTATTTGCTGCAACTAGCCTCAGTGGCGAGGCCGATAAATACCGAGACGACCCAATCTTCGCATAACTCAACGATAGGCCAGGACCTATTTGACAGTCCAGACTGTGCCGAAGCTTATGTAGATAGCTGCTTTTCTGTTTTCGCAAATCGCCTGTGCACACTTGAAATTGTACACATAAGCCGGACCTATGCAGACAGAAAGAAAATTTCATTCGACTTTTTGTCTATTTGGAGGGCAGTGAGTAGCAATTTTTCCTTTTTACACCCTGCTAGTTTTTAGTATTTGCTTATACGTAAATTGTTTACGATTTATTGAAACTAGTTATTTTTGCACTTATTTTATTTTAAGAAATTGCGAAACACACTAAACAGCATCTTTAACTACATGTTACGAAACATATTAAAACAACATCCTTTATTTGAAAGAAGCAAATCTGTAACTATCTGTTACCAGACAGTTATAATCATTATTTATTGAATGCCCCTCGTAGAAGTCCTTATACAGAAACATTCACCTTATTTATTGAATGACCCTAGTAGAAGTCCTTATATCAAAACATTCACCTTATTTATTGAATGACCCCCGTAGAAGTCCTTATACCGAAAAATTCACCTTATTTATTGAATGACCCTCGTAGAAGTCCTTATACCGAAAAATTCACCTTATTTATTGAATGACACTCGTAGAAGACCTTATACCGACAAATTCACCTTATTTATTGAATGACCCTAGTAGAAGTCCTTATACCAAAACATTCACCTTATTTATTGAATGACCCTCGTTGAAGTCCTTAGACCGAAAAATTCACCTTATTTATTGAATGACCCTCGTAGAAGTCCTTATACCGAGACAATCACCTTATTTATTGAATGACACTCGTAGAAGTCCTTATACCGACAAATTCACCTTATTTATTGAATGACCCTAGTAGAAGTCCTTATACCAAAACATTCACCTTATTTATTGAATGACCCTCGTAGAAGTCCTTATACCAAAACATTCACCTTATTTATTGAATGACCCTAGTAGAAGTCCTTATATCAAAACATTCACCTTATTTATTGAATGACCCTCGTAGAAGTCCTTATACCGAGACATTCACCTTATTTATTGAATGACCCTAGTAGAAGTCCTTATACCAAAACATTCACCTTATTTATTGAATGACCCTCGTAGAAGTCCTTATACCGAGACATTCACCTTATTTATTGAATGACCCTCGTAGAAGTCCTTATACCGAGACATTCACCTTATTTATTGAATGACCCTCGTAGAAGTCCTTATACCGAGACATTCACCTTATTTATTGAATGACCCTCGTAGAAGTCCTTATACCGAGACATTCACCTTATTTATTGAATGACCATCGTAGAAGTCCTTATACCGAGACATTCACCTTATTTATTGAATGACCCACGTAGAAGTCCTTATACCGAAAAATTCACCTTATTTATTGAATGACGCTCGTAGAAGTCCTTATACCGAAAAATTCACCTTATTTATTGAATGACGCTCGTAGAAGTCCTTATACCGAGACATTCACCTTATTTATTGAATGACCCACGTAGAAGTCCTTATACCGAAAAATTCACCTTATTTATTGAATGACGCTCGTAGAAGTCCTTATACCGAGAAATTCACCTTATTTATTGAATGACCCTCGTAGAAGTCCTTATACCGAGACATTCATCTTATTTATTGAATGACCCTCGTAGAAGTCCTTATACCGAGACATTCACCTTATTTATTGAATGACGCTCGTAGAAGTCCTTATACCGAAAAATTCACCTTATTTATTGAATGACCCTCGTAGAAGTCCTTATACCGAGACATTCACCTTATTTATTGAATGACGCTCGTAGAAGTCCTCATACCGAGACATTCACCTCATTTATTGAATGACCCTCGTAGAAGTCCTTATACCGAAAAATTCACCTTATTTATTGAATGACCCTCGTAGAAGTCCTTATACCGAGACATTCACCTTATTTATTGAATGACCCTCGTAGAAGTCCTTATACCGAGACATTCACCTTATTTATTGAATGACGCTCGTAGAAGTCCTTATACCGAAAAATTCACCTTATTTATTGAATGACCCTCGTAGAAGTCCTTATACCGACAAATTCACCTTATTTATTGAATGACCCTAGTAGAAGTCCTTATACCAAAACATTCACCTTATTTATTGAATGACCCTCGTAGAAGTCCTTATAACAAAACATTCACCTTATTTATTGAATGACCCTAGTAGAAGTCCTTATATCAAAACATTCACCTTATTTATTGAATGACCCTCGTAGAAGTCCTTATACCGAGACTTTCACCTTATTTATTGAATGACCCTAGTAGAAGTCCTTATACCAAAACATTCACCTTATTTATTGAATGACCCTCGTAGAAGTCCTTATACCGAGACATTCACCTTATTTATTGAATGACCCTCGTAGAAGTCCTTATACCGAGACATTCACCTTATTTATTGAATGATCCTCGTAGAAGTCCTTATACCGAGACATTCACCTTATTTATTGAATGACCCGCGTAGAAGTCCTTATACCGAGACATTCACCTTATTTATTGAATGACCATCGTAGAAGTCCTTATACCGAGACATTCACCTTATTTATTGAATGACCCACGTAGAAGTCCTTATACCGAAAAATTCACCTTATTTATTGAATGACGCTCGTAGAAGTCCTTATACCGAAAAATTCACCTTATTTATTGAATGACGCTCGTAGAAGTCCTTATACCGAGACATTCACCTTATTTATTGAATGACCCACGTAGAAGTCCTTATACCGAAAAATTCACCTTATTTATTGAATGACGCTCGTAGAAGTCCTTATACCGAGAAATTCACCTTATTTATTGAATGACCCTGGTAGAAGTCCTTATACCGAGACATTCACCTTATTTATTGAATGACCCTCGTAGAAGTCCTTATACCGAGACATTCACCTTATTTATTGAATGACGCTCGTAGAAGTCCTTATACCGAAAAATTCACCTTATTTATTGAATGACCCTCGTAGAAGTCCTTATACCGAGACATTCACCTTATTTATTGAATGACCCTCGTAGAAGTCCTTATACCGAGACATTCACCTTATTTATTGAATGACGCTCGTAGAAGTCCTCATACCGAAAAATTCACCTTATTTATTGAATGACCCTCGTAGAAGTCCTTATACCGAGACATTTTCACCTTATTTATTGAATGACGTTCGTGGAAGTCCTTATACCGAGACATTCACCTTATTTATTGGGGCCCATCTTCTAGTTCTTATACCGAGACATTCACCTTATTTATTGAATGACCCTCGTAGAAGTCCTTATACCGAGACATTCACCTTATTTATTGAATGACCCTCGGTAGTCCTTATACTACGAGTATTATCTACCTTATTTATTGAATGACCTCGTAGAAGTCCTTATACCGAGACATTCACCTTATTTATTGAATGACCTCGTAGAAGTCCTTACAATGGAGACATTCACCTTATTTATTGAATGACCTCGTAGAAGTCCTTATACCGAGACATTCACCTTATTTATTGAATGACCTCGTAGAAGTCCTTATACCGAGACATTCACCTTATTTATTGAATGACCTCGTAGAAGTCCTTATACCGAGACATTTACCTTATTTATTGAATGACCCTTGTAGAAGTCCTTATACCGAGACATTCACCTTATTTATTGAATGACCGTAGAAGTCCTTATACCGAGACATTCACCTTATTTATTGAATGACGCTCGTAGAAGTCCTTATACCGAGACATTCACCTTATTTATTGAATGACGCTCGTAGAAGTCCTTATACTGGAGACATTCACCCTTATTTATTGAATGACCCTCGTAGTAGTCCTTATACCGAAAATTTTATTCTTATTTATTGAATGACCCTCGTAGAAGTCCTTATACTGAGACATTCACCTTATTTATTGAATGACGCTCGTAGAAGACCTTATACTGCACATTCACCTTATTTATTGAATGACCCTCGTAGAAGACCTTATACCGAAAAATTCACCTTATTTATTGAATGACGCCTGTAGAAGTCCTTATACCGAGACATTCACCTTATTTAACGTTGAATGACCCTCGTAGAAGTCCTTATACCGAAAAATTCACCTTATTTATTGAATGGCCCTCGTAGAAGTCCTTATACTGAGACATTCACCTTATTTATTGAATGACGTTTGTAGAAGTCCTTATACTGAGACATTCACCTTATTTATTGAATGAGTTTCGTAGAAGTCCTTATACGGAAAAATTCAACCTTATTTATTGAATGACGCTCGTAGAAGTCTTTATACCGAGACATTCTACCTTATTTATTGAATGAATCTACGTAGAAGTCCTTATATCGAAAAATTCAATTTTATTTATTGAATGACCTCGTAGAAGTCCCTATACCGAGACATTCACCTTATTTATTGAATGACCCTAGTAGAAGTCCTTATACCGAGACATTCACCTATTTATTGAATGACGCTCGTAGAAGTCCTTATACCGAAAATTATCTTTATTTATTGAATGACCCTCGTAGAAGTCCTTATACTGACACATTCACCTTATTTATTGAATGATTTTTCGTAGAAGTCCCTATACCGAGACATTCACCTTCATTTATTGAACGACTTTCGTAGAAGTCCTTATACCGAAAAATTCACCTTATTTATTGAATGACCGTAGAAGTCCTTATACCGAGACATTCACCTTATTTATTGAATGACCCTCGTAGAAGTCCTTATACCGAGACATTCACCTTATTTTATTGAATGACGCTCGTAGAAGTCCTTATACCGAAAAATTCACCTTATTTATTGAATGACCCTCGTAGAAGTCCTTATACCGAGACATTCACCCTTATTTATTGAATGACCTCGTAGAAGTCCTTATACCGAAAATTCAATTATTTATTGAATGACCTCGGTAAAGTTCCATACCGAGACATTCACCCTATTTATTGAATGACGCTCGTAGAAGCACTATACTGAGACATTCACCTTATTTATTGAATGACCCTCGTAGAAGACCTTTATACCGAAAAATTCACCTTATTTATTGAATGACGTCATAAGTCCTTATACCGAGACATTTCACCTTATTTATTGAATGACCCTCGTAGAAGTCCTTATACCTAAAATTCACCTTATTTATTGAATGGCCCTCGCAGAAGTCCTTATACCGAGACATTCACCTTATTTATTGAATGACGCTTCGTAGAAGTCCCTTATACCGAGACATTCACCTGTATTTATTGAATGAGTCTTCGGTAAAGAAGTCCTTATACCGAAAAAAATCTTTATTTATTGAATGACGCTCGTAGAAGTTCTCATACCGAGACATTCACCTTATTTATTGAATGGGGACCCACGTAGAAGTCCTTATATCGAAAAATTCACCTTATTTATTGAATGACCCTCGTAGAAGTCTTTATACCGAGACATTCACCTTATTTATTGAATGACCCTAGTAGAAGTCCTTATACCGAGACATTCACCTTATTTATTGAATGACGTTTTAGAAGTTCTTATACCGACATTCACCTTATTGATGGAATGACCCTCGTGGTAGTCCTTATACAGAAAAATTACCTTATTTATTGAATGACCCTCGTAGAAGTCCTTATACTGAGACATTCACCTTATTTATTGAATGACCCTCGTAGAAGTCCTTATACCGAGACATTCACTTTATTTATTGAATGTCAGAAGTCCTTATACCGAAAAATTCACCTTATTTATTGAATGACCCTCGTAGGAAGTCCTTATACCGAGACATTCTACCTTATTTATTGAATGACGCTCGTAGAAGTCCTTATACCGAGACATTCACCTTATTTATTGAATGACCCTCGTAGAAGTCCTTATACCAGATATTCACCTTATTTATTGAATGACCCCGTAGAAGTCCTTATACCGAGACATTCACCTTATTTATTGAATGACCCTCGTAGAAGTCCTTATACCGAGACAGTATTCACCTTATTTATTGAATGACCCCCGTAGAAGTCCTTATACTGAGACATTCACCTTATTTATTGAATGACCCTGTAGAAGTCCTTATACCGAGACATTCACCTTATTTATTGAATGACCTTCGTAGAAGTCCTTATACCGAGACATTCACCTTATTTATTGAACAGATCCTCGTAGAAGTCCTTATAATGAGACATTCACCTTATTTATTGAATGACCTCGTAGAAGTCCTTATACTGAGACATTCACCTTATTTATTGAATGGACCCTCGTAGAAGTCCTTATACCGAGACATTCAATTATTTATTGAATGACCCTCGTAGAAGTCCTTATACCGAGACATTCACCTTATTTATTGAATAGACGCCTGTAGAAGTCCTTATACCGAGACATTCACCTTATTTATTGAATGACGCTTCGTAGAAGTCCTTATACTGAGACATTCACCTTATTTATTGAATGACCTCGTAGAAGTCCTTATCAAAAACGCCTTATTTATTGAATGACCTCGTAGAAGTCCTTATACCGAGACATTCACCTTATTTATTGAATGACGCCTGAAGACCTTATACCGAGACATTCACCTTATTTATTGAATGACCCTCGTAGAAGTCCTTATACCGAAAAATTCACCTTATTTATTGAATGACGTTCGTAGAAGTCCTTATAATGAGACATTCACCTTATTTATTGAATGACCCTCGTAGAAGTCCTTATACCGAAAAATCTACCTTATTTATTGAACAGCCTCGTAGAAGTCCTTATACCGAGACATTCACCTTATTTATTGAATGACGCTCGTAGAAGGTCCTTATACCGAGACATTCACCTTATTTATTGAATGAGCCTCGTAGAAGTCCTTATACCGAAAAATTCACCTTATTTATTGAATGACGCTCGTAGAAGTCCTTATACCGAAAAATTCATCTATTTATTGAATGACCCTCGTAGAAGTCCTTGTACCGAAAAATTCACCTTATTTATTGAATGACCTTCGTAGAAGTCCTTATACCGAGACATTCACCTTATTTATTGAACGACGCTTCGTAGAAGTCCTTATATTGAGACATTCACCTTATTTATTGAATAACTCTCGTAGAAATCCTTATACCGAAAAATTCACCTTATTTATTGAATGACCCTCGTAGAAGTCCTTATACCGAGACATTCACCTTATTTATTGAATGACGCTCGTAGAAGTCCTTATACCGAGACATTCACCTTATTTATTGAATGACGCTCGTAGAAGTCCTCATACCGAGACATTCACCTTATTTATTGAATGACCCTCGTAGAAGTCGTTATACCGAAAAATTCACCTTATTTATTGAATGACCCTCGTAGAAGTCCTTATACTGAGACATTCACCTTATTTATTGAATGACGCTCGTAGAAGTCCTTATACCGAGACATTCACCTTATTTATTGAATGACGCTCGTAGAAGTCCTTATACCGAGACATTCACCTTATTTATTGAATGACCCTCGTAGAAGTCCTTATACCGAGACATTCACCTTATTTATTGAATGACCCTCGTAGAAGTCCTTATACCGAGACATTCACCTTATTTATTGAATGACGCTCGTAGAAGTCCTTATACCGAGACATTCACCTTATTTATTGAATGACGCTCGTAGAAGTCCTTATACCGAGACATTCACCTTATTTATTGAATGACCCTCGTAGAAGTCCTTATACCGAGACATTCACCTTATTTATTGAATGACCCTCGTAGAAGTCCTTATACCGAGACATTCACCTTATTTATTGAATGACGCTCGTAGAAGTCCTTATACCGAGACATTCACCTTATTTATTGAATGACGCTCGTAGAAGTCCTTATACCGAAAAATTCACCTTATTTATTGAATGACGCTCGTAGAAGTCCTTATACCGAAAAATTCACCTTATTTATTGAATGACCCTCGTAGAAGTCCTTATACCGAAAAATTCACCTTATTTATTGAATGACCATCGTAGAAGTCCTTATACCGAAAAATTCACCTTATTTATTGAATGACCCTCGTAGAAGTCCTTATACCGAAAAATTCACCTTATTTATTGAATGACCCTCGTAGAAGTCCTTATACCGAAAAATTCACCTTATTTATTGAATGACGCTCGTAGAAGTCCTTATACCGAGACATTCACCTTATTTATTGAATGACGCTCGTAGAAGTCCTTATACCGAGACATTCACCTTATTTATTGAATGACCCTCGTAGAAGTCCTTATACCGAAAAATTCACCTTATTTATTGAATGACCCTCGTAGAAGTCCTTATACCGAGACATTCACCTTATTTATTGAATGACCCTCGTAGAAGTCCTTATACCGAGACATTCACCTTATTTATTGAATGACGCTCGTAGAAGTCCTTATACCGAGTCATTCACCTTATTTATTGAATGACCCTCGTAGAAGTCCTTATACCGAAAAATTCACCTTATATATTGAATGACCCTCGTAGAAGTCCTTATACCGAGACATTCACCTTATTTATTGAATGACGCTCGTAGAAGTCCTTATACCGAGACATTCACCTTATTTATTGAATGACGCTCGTAGAAGTCCTTATACCGAGACATTCACCTTATTTATTGAATGACCCTCGTAGAAGTCCTTATACCGAGACATTCACCTTATTTATTGAATGACGCTCGTAGAAGTCCTTATACCGAGACATTCACCTTATTTATTGAATGACGCTCGTAGAAGTCCTTATACCGAGACATTCACCTTATTTATTGAATGACCCTCGTAGAAGTCCTCATACCTAAAAATTCACCTTATTTATTGAATGAATCTCGTAGAAGTCCTTATACCGAAAAATTCACCTTATTTATTGAATTACCCTCGTAGAAGTCCTTATGCCGAGACATTCACCTTATTTATTGAATGACGCTCGTAGAAGTCCTTATACCGAGACATTCACCTTATTTATTGAATGACCTCGTAGAAGTCCTTATACCGAAAAATTCACCTTATTTATTGAATGACCCTCGTAGAAGTCCTTATACCGAGACATTCACCTTATTTATTGAATGACGCTCGTAGAAGTCCTTATACCGAGACATTCACCTTATTTATTGAATGACGCTCGTAGTGTCCTTATACCGAGACATTCACCTTATTTATTGAATGACGCTCTCCGTAGAAGTCCTTATACCGAGACATTCACCTTATTTATTGAATGACCCTCGTAGAAGTCCTTATACCGAAAATTCACCTTATTTATTGAATGACCCTCGTAGAAGTCCTTATAGCGAGACATTCACCTTATTTAGCTAGAATGACCCTCGTAGAAGTCCTTATACCGAAAAATTCACCTTATTTATTGAATTACCTCGTAGAAGTCCTCATACCGAGACATTCACCTTATTTATTGAATGACCCTCGTAGAAGTCCTTATACCGAAAAATTCACCTTATTTATTGAATGACTCTCGTAGAAGTCCTTATACCGAGACATTCACCTTATTTATTGAATGACCCTCGTAGAAGTCCTTATACCGAAAAATTCACCTTATTTATTGAATGACCTCGTAGAAGTCCTTATACCGAGACATTCACCTTATTTATTGAATGACCCTCGTAGAAGTCCTTATACTGAAAAATTCACCTTATTTATTGAATGACTCCTCGTAGAAGTCCTT
Organism: Ascarosepion bandense; assembly: GCA_037127315.1. Taxonomy (NCBI): domain Eukaryota; kingdom Metazoa; phylum Mollusca; class Cephalopoda; order Sepiida; family Sepiidae; genus Ascarosepion; species Ascarosepion bandense. Next base: position 146,695 of record JBBBDQ010000274.1, on the reverse strand, counting down.
ATACCGAGACATTCACCTTATTTATTGAATGACCCTCGTAGAAGTCCTTATACCGAAAAATTCACCTTATTTATTGAATGACCTCGTAGAAGTCCTTATACCGAGACATTCACCTTATTTATTGAATGACCCTCGTAGAAGTCCTTATACCGAAAATTCACCTTATTTACTAACGACCTCGTAGAAGTCCTTATACCGAGACATTCACCTTATTTATTGAATGACCCTCGTAGAAGTCCTTATACCGAAAAATTCACCTTATTTATTGAATGACCTCGTAGAAGTCCTTATACTGAGACATTCACCTTATTTATTGAATGACCCTCGTAGAAGTCCTTATACCGAGACATTCACCTTATTTACGAATGACCCCCTCGTAGAAGTCCTTATACCGAAAAATTCACCTTATTTATTGAATGACCCTCGTAGAAGTCCTTATACCGAAAAATTCACCTTATTTATTGAATGACCCTCGTAGAAGTCCTTATACCGAGACATTCACCTTATTTATTGAATGACGCTCGTAGAAGTCCTTATACCGAGACATTCACCTTATTTATTGAATGACCCTCGTAGAAGTCCTTATACCGAAAATTCACCTTATTTATTGAATGACCGTAGAAGTCCTTATACCGAGACATTCACCTTATTTATTGAATGAATTTTTGTAGAAGTCCTTATACCGAAAAATTCACCTTATTTATTGAATGACCCTCGTAGAAGTCCTTATACCGAGACATTCACCTTATTTATTGAATGACCCTCGTAGAAGTCCTTATACCGAGACATTCACCTTATTTATTGAATGACCCTCGTAGAAGTCCTTATACCGAAAAATTCACCTTATTTATTGAATGACCCTCGTAGAAGTCCTTATACCGAAAAATTCACCTTATTTATTGAATGACCTCGTAGAAGTCCTTATACCGAGACATTCACCTTATTTATTGAATGACGCTCGTAGTAGTCCTTATACCGAGACATTCACCTTATTTATTGAATGACCTCGTAGAAGTCCTTATACCGAAAAATCTGCCCTTATTTATTGAATGACCCTCGTAGAAGTCCTTATACCGAGACATTCACCTTATTTATTGAATGACCTCGTAGAAGTCCTTATACCGAGACATTCACCTTATTTATTGAATGACGCTCGTAGAAGTCCTTATACCGAGACATTCACCTTATTTATTGAATGACCCTCGTAGAAGTCCTTATACCGAAAAATTCACCTTATTTATTGAATGACCCTCGTAGAAGTCCTTATACCGAGACATTCACCTTATTTATTGAATGTCGCTCGTAGAAGTCCTTATACCGAGACATTCACCTTATTTATTGAATGACGCTCGTAGAAGTCCTTATACCGAGACATTCACCTTATTTATTGAATGACCCTCGTAGAAGTCCTTATACCGAGACATTCACCTTATTTATTGAATGACGCTCGTAGAAGTCCTTATACCGAGACATTCACCTTATTTCTTGAATGACGCTCGTAGAAGTCCTTATACCGAGACATTCACCTTATTTATTGAATGACGCTCGTAGAAGTCCTCATACCGAAAAATTCACCTTATTTATTGAATGACCCTCGTAGAAGTCCTTATACCGAAAAATTCACCTTATTTATTGAATGACCCTCGTAGAAGTCCTTATACCGAGACATTCACCTTATTTATTGAATGACGCTCGTAGAAGTCCTTATACCGAGACATTCACCTTATTTATTGAATGACCCTCGTAGAAGTCCTTATACCGAAAAATTCACCTTATTTATTGAATGACCCTCGTAGAAGTCCTTATACCGAGACATTCACCTTATTTATTGAATGACGCTCGTAGAAGTCCTTATACCGAGACATTCACATTATTTATTGAATGACGCTCGTAGAAGTCCTTATACCGAGACATTCACCTTATTTATTGAATGACGCTCGTAGAAGTCCTTATACCGAGACATTCACCTTATTTATTGAATGACCCTCGTAGAAGTCCTTATACCGAAAAATTCACCTTATTTATTGAATGACCCTCGTAGAAGTCCTTATACCGAGACATTCACCTTATTTATTGAATGACCCTCGTAGAAGTACTTATACCGAAAAATTCACCTTATTTATTGAATGACCTCGTAGAAGTCCTTATACCGAAAAATTCACCTTATTTATTGAATGACCCTCGTAGAAGTCCTTATACCGAGACATTCACCTTATTTATTGAATGACGCTCGTAGAAGTCCTTATACCGAGACATTCACCTTATTTATTGAATGACGCTCGTAGAAGTCCTTATACTGAGACATTCACCTTATTTATTGAATGACCTCTGTAGAAGTCCTTATACCGAGACATTCACCTTATTTATTGAATGACGCTCGTAGAAGTCCTTATACCGAGACATTCACCTTATTTATTGAATGACGCTCGTAGAAGTCCTTATACCGAGACATTCACCTTATTTATTGAATGACGCTCGTAGAAGTCCTCACCGAAAAAATTCACCTTATTTATTGAATGACCTCGTAGAAGTCCTTATACTGAAAAAAAAATTCACCTTATTTATTGAATTACTTCTCCTCGTAGAAGTCCTTATACCGAGACATTCACCTTATTTATTGAATGACGCTCGTAGAAGTCCTTATACCGAGACATTCACCTTATTTATTGAATGACCCTCGTAGAAGTCCTTATACCGAAAAATTCAATTTTTATTTATTGAATGACCCTCGTAGAAGTCCTTATACCGAGACATTCACCTTATTTATTGAATGACGCTCGTAGAAGTCCTTGCGACATTCACCTTATTTATTGAATGACGCTCGTAGAAGTCCTTATACCGAGACATTCACCTTATTTATTGAATGACGCTCGTAGAAGTCCTTATACCGAGACATTCACCTTATTTATTGAATGACCCTCGTAGAAGTCCTTATACCGAGACATTCAATTTTATTTATTGAATGACAATCGTAGAAGTCCTTATACCGAAAAATTCACCTTATTTATTGAATGACCTCGTAGAAGTCCTTATACCGAGACATTCACCTTATTTATTGAATGACCCTCGTAGAAGTCCTTATACCGAAAAATTCACCTTATTTATTGAATGACCCTCGTAGAAGTCCTTATACCGAGACATTCACCTTATTTATTGAATGACCCTCGTAGAAGTCCTTATACCGAAAAATTCACCTATTTATTGAATGACCTCGTAGAAGTCCTTATACCGAGACATTCACCTTATTTATTGGAATGACCCTCGTAGAAGACCTTATACCGAAAAATTCACCTTATTTATTGAATGACCCTCGTAGAAGTCCTTATACCGGAGACATTCACCTTATTTATTGAATGACCTCGTAGAAGTCCTTATACCGAAAAATTCACCTTATTTATTGAATGACCCTCGTAGAAGTCCTTATACCGAAAAATTCACCTTATTTATTGAATGACCCTCGTAGAAGTCCTTGTACCGGTACCTTATTTATTGAATGACCTCGTAGAAGTCTTTATACCGAGACATTCACCTTATTTATTGAATGACGCTCGTAGAAGTCCTTATACCGAGACATTCACCTTATTTATTGAATGACCTCGTAGAAGTCCTTATACCGAAAAATTCAATTTATTTATTGAATGACCTCGTAGAAGTCCTTATACCGAGACATTCACCTTATTTATTGAATGACCCTCGTAGAAGTCCTTATATCGAGACATTCAATTATTTATTGAATGACGCTCGTAGAAGTCCTTATACCGAGACATTCACCTTCTTTATTGAATGACCCTCGTAGAAGTCCTTATACCAAAAATTCACCTTATTTATTGAATGACCCTCGTAGAAGTCCTTATACCGAGACATTCACCTTATTTATTGAATGACGCTCGTGAAGTACTTATACCGAGACATTCACCTTATTTGTTGAATGATGCCTGTAGAAGTCCTTATACCGAGACATTCACCTTATTTATTGAATGACCTCTTCGTAGAAGTCCTTATACCGGAGACATTCACCTTATTTATTGAATGACGCTCGTAGAAGTCCTTATACTGAGACATTCACCTTATTTATTGAATGACGCTCGTAGAAGTCCTTATACCGAGACATTCACCTATTTATTGAATGACGCTCGTAGAAGTCCCTCATACCGAAAAATTCACCTTATTTATTGAATGACCCCTCGTAGAAGTCCTTATACCGAAAAATCTGTCTTCTTTTATTTATTGAATGACCTCGTAGAAGTCCTTATACCGAGACATTCACCTTATTTATTGAATGATCGTTCGGTAGAATGTCCTTATACCGAGACATTCACCTTATTTATTGAATGACCTCCTCGTAGAAGTCCTTATACCGAAAAATTCACCTTATTTATTGAATGACCTCGTAGAAGTCCTTATACCGAGACATTCACCTTATTTATTGAATGACGTCAGAAGTCCTTATACCGAGACATCTACATTATTGAATGACGCTCGTAGAAGTCCTTATACCGAGACATTCACCTTATTTATTGAATGACGTTTCGTAGAAGTCCCTATACCGAGACATTCACCTTATTTATTGAATGACCCTCGTAGAAGTCCTTATACCGAAAAATTCACCTATTTATTGAATGACCTCGTAGAAGTCCTTATACCGAGACATTCACCTTATTTATTGAATGACCTCGTAGTGTCCTTATACCGAAAAATTCACCTTATTTATTGAATGACCCTCGTAGAAGTCCTTATACCGAGACATTCACCTTATTTATTGAATGACCCTCGTAGAAGTCCTTATACCGAAAAATTCACCCTTTATTTATTGAATGACCTCATGTGAAGTCCTTTATACCGAGACATTCACCTTATTTATTGAATGACCCTCGTAGAAGTCCTTATACCGAAAAATTCACCCTTATTTTATTGAATGACCAGAACTTCCTTATACCGAGACATTCACCTTATTTATTGAATGACCTCGTAGAAGTCCTTATACTGAGACATTCACCTTATTTATTGAATGACCTCGTAGAAGTCCTTGTACCGAAAAATTCACCTTATTTATTGAATGACCCTCGTAGAAGTCCTTATACCGAAAAATTCACCTTATTTATTGAATGACCCTCGTAGAAGTCCTTATACCGAGACATTCACCTTATTTATTGAATGACGCTCGTAGTAGTCCTTATACCGAGACATTCACCTTATTTATTGAATGACACTCGTAGAAGTCCTTATACCGAAAAATTCACCTTATTTATTGAATGACCTCGTAGAAGTCCTTATACCGAGACATTCACCTTATTTATTGAATGACGCTCGTAGAAGTCCTTATGCCGAGACATTCACCTTATTTATTGAATGACGCTCGTAGAAGTCCTTATAATGAGACATTCACCTTATTTATTGAATGACGCTCGTAGAAGTCCCTATACCGAGACATTCACCTTATTTATTGAATGACCTCGTAGAAGTCCTTATACCGAAAAATTCACCTTATTTATTGAATGACCCTCGTAGAAGTCCTTATACCGAGACATTCACCTTATTTATTGAATGACGCTCTAGAAGTCCTTATACCGAAAAATTCTACCTTATTTATTGAATGACCCTCGTAGAAGTCCTTATACCGAGACATTCACATTATTTATTGAATTGACGTTTCGTAGAAGTCCTTATACCGAGACATTCACCTTTTTATTTATTGAATGACCCCGTAGAAGTCCTTATACCGAAAAATTCACCTTATTTATTGAATGACCCTCGTAGAAGTCCTTATACCGAAAAATTAAATTATTTATTGAATGACGCTCGTAGAAATCCTTATACCGAGACATTCACCTTATTTATTGGAATGACGCTCGTAGAAGTCCTTATACCGAGACATTCACCTGATTTATTGAATGACGCTCGTAGAAGTCCTTATACCGAGACATTCACCTTATTTATTGAATGACCCTGTAGAAGTCCTTATACCGAAAAATTCACCTTATTTATTGAATGACGCTCGTAGAAGTCCTTATACCGAGACATTCACCTTATTTATTGAATGACGCTCGTAGAAGTCCTTCTACCGAAAAATTCACCTGTTTATTGGAATGACCCTCGTAGAAGTCCTTATACTGTACCACCTTATTTATTGAATGACCCTCGTAGAAGTCCTTATACCGAGACATTCACCTTATTTATTGAATGACGCTCGTAGAAGTCCTTATACTGAGACATTCACCTTATTGAATGACGCTCGTAGAAGTCCTTATACCGAGACATTCACCTTATTTATTGAATGACGTTTCAAAGTCCTTATACCGAGACATTCACCTTATTTATTGAATGACCCTCGTAGAAGTCCTTATACCGAAAAATTCACCTTATTTATTGAATGACCTCGTAGAAGTCCTTATACCGAGACATTCACCTTATTTATTGAATGACGCTCGTAGAAGTCCTATACCGAGACATTCACCTTATTTATTGAATGACCCTCGTAGGTCCTTATACCGAAAAATTCACCTTATTTATTGAATGACCCTCGTAGAAGTCCTTATACCGAGACATTCACCTTATTTCTTGAATGACGCTCGTAGAAGTCCTTATACCGAGACATTATTTATTGGAATGACGCTCGTAGAAGTCCTTATACCGAGACATTCACCTTATTTATTGAATGACGCTCGTAGAAGTCCTTATACCGAGACATTCACCTTATTTATTGAATGACCTCTCGTAGAAGTCCTTATACCGAAAAATTCACCTTATTTATTGAATGACCTCGTAGAAGTCCTTATACCGAGACATTCACCTTATTTATTGAATGACCCTCGTAGAAGTCCTTATACCGAAAAATTCACCTTATTTATTGAATGACCCTCGTAGAAGTCCTTATACCGAAAAATTCACCTTATTTATTGAATGACCCTCGTAGAAGTCCTTATACCGAGACATTCACCTTATTTATTGAATGATGCCTGTAGAAGTCCTTATACCGAGACATTCACCTTATTTATTGAATATTTTTCCGTAGAAGTCCTTATACCGAGACATTCACCTTATTTATTGAATGACGCTCGTAGAAGTCCCATACCGAAAAATTCACCTTATTTATTGAATGACCCTCGTAGAAGTCCTTATACCGAAAAATTCACCTTATTTATTGAATTACCCTTTAGAAGTCCTTATACCGAGACATTCACCTTATTTATTGAATGACGCTCGTAGAAGTCCTTATACCGAGATATTCACCTTATTTATTGAATGACCCTCGTAGAAGTCCTCATACCGAAAAAATTCACCTTATTTATTGAACAGCCTCGTAGAAGTCCTTATACCGAGACATTCACCCTATTTATTGAATGACGCTCGTAGAAGTCCTTATACCGAGACATTCACCTTATTTATTGAATGACGCTCGTAGAAGTCCTTATACCGAGACATTCACCTTATTTATTGAATGACGCTCGTAGAAGTCCTTATACCGAGACATTCACCTTATTTATTGAATGACCTCGTAGAAGTCCTTATACCGAGACATTCACCTTATTTATTGAATGACAATCTAGAAGTCCTTATACCGAAAAATTCACCTTATTTATTGAATGACCTCGTAGAAGTCCTTATACCGAGATATTCACCTTATTTATTGAATGACCCTCGTAGAAGTCCTTATACCGAAAAATTCACCTTATTTATTGAATGACCCTCGTAGAAGTCCATATACCGAGACATTCACCTTATTTGCTGAATGACCTCGTAGAAGTCCTTATACCGAAAAATTCACCTTATTTATTGAATGACCTCGTAGATGTCCTTATACCGAGACATTCACCTTATTTATTGAGTGACCCTCGTAGAAGTCCTTATACCGAGACATTCACCTTATTTATTGAATGACCCTCGTAGAAGTCCTTATACCGAAAAATTCACCTTATTTATTGAATGACCCTCGTAGATGTCCTTATACCGAGACATTCACCTTATTTATTGAATGACCCTCGTAGAAGTCCTTGTACCGAAAAATTCACCTTATTTATTGAATGACCCTCGTAGAAGTCCTTATACCGAGACATTCACCTTATTTATTGAATGACGCTCGTAGAAGTCCTTATACCGAGACATTCACCTTATTTATTGAATGACCCTCGTAGAAGTCCTTATACCGAAAAATTCACCTTATTTATTGAATGACCCTCGTAGAAGTCCTTATACCGAGACATTCACCTTATTTATTGAATGACCCTCGTAGAAGTCCTTATACCGAGACATTCACCTTATTTATTGAATGACGCTCGTAGAAGTCCTTATACCGAGACATTCACCTTATTTATTGAATGACCCTCGTAGAAGTCCTTATACCAAAAAATTCACCTTATTTATTGAATGACCCTCGTAGAAGTCCTTATACCGAGACATTCACCTTATTTATTGAATGACGCTCGTAGAAGTCCTTATACCGAGACATTCACCTTATTTATTTATTGAATGACGCTCGTCGAAGTCCTTATACCGAGACATTCACCTTATTTATTGAATGACCCTGGTAGAAGTCCTTATACCGAGACATTCACCTTATTTATTGAATGACGCTCGTAGAAGTCCTTATACCGAGACATTCACCTTATTTATTGAATGATACCAGAAGTCCTTATACCGAGACATTCACCTTATTTATTGAATGACGCTCGTAGAAGTCCTCATACCGAAAAATTCACCTTATTTATTGAATGACCCTCGTAGAAGTCCTTATACCGAAAATTCATTTTATTTATTGAATGACCCTCAGAAGTCCTTATACCGAGACATTCACCTTATTTATTGAATGACGCTCGTAGAAGTCCTTATACCGAGACATTCACCTTATTTATTGAATGACTCTCGTAGAAGTCCTTATACCGAAAAATTCACCTTATTTATTGAATGACTTTCGTAGAAGTCCTTATACCGAGACATTCACCTTATTTATTGAATGACGCTCGTAGAAGTCCTTATACCGAGACATTCACATTATTTATTGAATGACGCTCGTAGAAGTCCTTATACCGAGACATTCACCTTATTTATTGAATGACGCTCGTAGAAGTCCTTATACCGAGACATTCACCTTATTTATTGAATGACCCTCGTAGAAGTCCTTATACCGAAAAATTCACCTTATTTATTGAATGACCCTCGTAGAAGTCCTTATACCGAGACATTCACCTTATTTATTGAATGACCCTCGTAGAAGTCCTTATACTGAAAAATTCACCTTATTTATTGAATGATCTCTCGTAGTGGTCCTTATACCGAGACATTCACCTTATTTATTGAATGACCCTCGTAGAAGTCCTTATACCGAAAAAAATTCACCTTATTTATTGAATGACCTCGTAGAAGTCCTTATACCGGGACATTCACCTTATTTATTGAATGATCTCTCGTAGAAGTCCTTATACCGAAAAATTCACCTTTATTTATTGAATGACCTCGTAGAAGTCCTTATACCGAGACATTCACACCTTATTTATTGAATGACCCTCGTAGAAGTCCTTATACCGAAAAATTCACCTTATTTATTGAATGACCTCGTAGAAGTCCTTTATACCGAGACATTCAATTATTTATTGAATGACCTCGTAGAAGTCCTTATACCGAAAAATTCACCTTATTTATTGAATGACCCTCGTAGAAGTCCTTATACTGAGACATTCACCTTATTTATTGAATGACCCTCGTAGAAGTCCTTATACCGAAAAAATTACCTTATTTATTGAATGACCCTCGTAGAAGTCCTTATACCGGAAAATCAATTTATTTATTGAATGACCCTCGTAGAAGTCCTTATACCGAGACATTCACCTTATTTATTGAATGACCCTCGTAGAAGTCCTTATACCGAGACATTCACCTTATTTATTGAATGACCCCTTCGTAGAAGTCCTTATACCGAGACATTCACCTTATTTATTGAATGACTCTCGTAGAAGTCCTTATACTCGAGCATTCACCTTATTTATTGAATGACCTCGTAGAAGTCCTTATACCGAAAAATTCACCTTATTTATTGAATGACCCTCGTAGAAGTCCTTATACCGAAAAATTCACCTTATTTATTGAATGACCGTAGAAGTCCTTATACCGAGACATTCACCTTATTTATTGAATGACGCTCGTAGAAGTCCTTATACCGAGACATTCACCTTATTTATTGAATGACCTCGTAGAAGTCCTTATACCGAAAAATTCACCTTTATTTATTGAATGACCCTCGTAGAAGTCCTTATACCGAGACATTCACCTTATTTATTGAATGACGCTCGTAGAAGTCCTTATACCGAGACATTCACCTTTATTTATTGAATGACGCTCGTAGAAGTCCTTATACCGAGACATTCACCTTATTTATTGAATGACGCTCGTAGAAGTCCTTATACCGAGACATTCACCTTATTTATTGAATGATCTCTCGTAGAAGTCCTTATACCGAAAAATTCACTCATTTATTGAATGACCCTCGTAGAAGTCCTTTTATACCGAGACATTCACCTTATTTATTGAATGACGCTCGTAGAAGTCCTTATACCGAAAATCTACCTTATTTATTGAATGACCTCGTAGAAGTCCTTATACCGAGACATTCACATTATTTATTGAATGACGCTCGTAGAAGTCCTCATACCGAGACATTCACCTTATTTATTGACGATTCCTCGTAGAAGTCCTTATACCGAAAAATTCACCTTATTTATTGAATGACCCTCGTAGAAGTCCTTATACCGAAAAATTCACCTTATTTATTGAATGACGCTCGTAGAATTCCACCGAGACATTCACCTTATTTATTGAATGACGTCAGAAGTCCTTATACCGAGACATTCACCTGATTTATTGAATGACGTGCTCGTAGAAGTCCTTTTTATACCGAGACATTCACCTTATTTATTGAATGACCTCGTAGAAGTCCTTATACCGAAAAATTCACCTTATTTATTGGAATGACCCTCGTAGAAGTCCTTATACCGAAAAATTCACCTTATTTATTGAATGACGCTCGTAGAAGTCCTTATACCGAGACATTCACCTTATTTATTGAATACGCCGTAGAAGTCCTTATACCGAAAAATTCACCTTATTTATTGAATGACCCTCGTAGAAGTCCTTATACCGAAAAATTCACCTTATTTATTGAATGACCCTCGTAGAAGTCCTTATACCGAGACATTCACCTTATTTATTGAATGACGCTCGTAGAAGTCCTTATTCCGAGACATTCACCTTATTGAATGACGCTCGTAGAAGTCCTTATACTGAGACATTCACCTTATTTATTGAATGACGCTCGTAGAAGTCCTTATACCGAGACATCTTATTTATTGAATGACCTCGTAGAAGTCCTTATACCGAAAAATTCACTTTATTTATTGAATGACCCTCGCCAGAAGTCCTTATACCGAGACATTCACCTTATTTATTGAATGACGCTCGTAGAAGTCCTTATACCGAGACATTCACCTTATTTATTGAATGACCCTCGTAGAAGTCCTTATACCGAAAAATTCACCTTATTTATTGAATGACCCTCGTAGAAGTCCTTATACCGAGACATTCACCTTATTTATTGAATGACGCTCGTAGAAGTCCTTATACCGAGACATTCACCTTATTTATTGAAACGACGCTCGTAGAAGTCCTTATACCGAGACATTCACCTTATTTATTGAATGACGCTCGTAGAAGTCCTTATACCGAGACATTCACTTTATTTATTGAATGTCGCTCGTAGAAGTCCTTATACCGAGACATTCACCTTATTTATTGAATGACTCTCGTAGAAGTCCTTATACCGAGACAGTCACCTTATTTATTGAATGACTCTCGTAGAAGTCCTTATACCGAGACTTTCACCTTATTTATTGAATGACCCTCGTAGAAGTCCTTATACCGAGACATTCACCTTATTTATTGAATGACCCTCGTAGAAGTCCTTATACCGAAAAATTCACCTTATTTATTGAATGACCCTCGTAGAAGTCCTTATACCGAGACATTCACCTTATTTATTGAATGACTCTCGTAGAAGTCCTTATACCGAGACATTCACCTTATTTATTGAACGACTCTCGTAGAAGTCCTTATACCGAGACATTCACCTTATTTATTGAATGACCCTCGTAGAAGTCCTTATACCGAGACATTCACCTTTTTTATTGAATGACCCTCGTAGAAGTCCTTATACCGAAAAATTCACCTTATTTATTGAATGACCCTCGTAGAAGTCTTTTACCGAGACATTCACCTCATTTATTGAATGACTCTCGTAGAAGTCCTTATACCGAGACATTCACCTTATTTATTGAATGACTCTCGTAGAAGTCCTTATACCGAGACATTCACCTTATTTATTGAATGACCCTCGTAGAAGTCCTTATACCGAGACATTCACCTCATTTATTGAATGACCCTCGTAGAAGTCCTTATACCGAGACATTCACCTTATTTATTGAATGACCCACGCAGAAGTCCTTATACCGAAAAATTCACCTTATTTATTGAATGAACATCGTAATACTTTTTTAATATAGGCCACATACTATGTCAGTGGCATAATTTCATAGGCCACATTCAAAATGTTGGCCACATACTATATCATCGGCTATTTACCAAAAAATCAATAGAGAATGAGTAGTCTCATGGTAAAACACTGGCAAGATCGTTACTATAACACGAGAATATATATAAATATATATAATCATCCGCAGATAGATCTGTTTCGCTGTATCACAGCTCATCAGTACGGTTAGACAGCCGATTGCTTTTTACCCAGGATTGAAACCCGACCGAATTGCCGTCAGTCGGCGATTCTATCTCTGAGCTATGGGCGCTCGGTAGAAGGAGGTAGACTTTTTAGCGTCTATATTATCATTATACCCGCCCAATAGCTGAGAGTGTCCAAATTCATTGCTCAAAGTGTGTGTGTGTGTGTGTGTGTGTGTGAGCACTAAGCCCTCTTTTATACTGACTACGGTTATATTTTTTATTTTTTATTTAATTTTTCTTGTGTTCTAAACCACGTTTTTCTTTTCTAAGGAGAACCTGTAATGTGATTGGTTCCCACTTGGCAGCTCGACTCCAGCCACTTTCTCACCGGCGGGATGTGGCTTCCCTCTGTCTTTTCTGCTCTGACGAACTCAGGTCACTGGTGCCCCCTCCACAAGAATTTACTCGGGCAACCAGACTGGCAACAAGGTTCCACACTTTTACGGGTAGATCAACCAAATGCAGGAGACAATTCTACTCAACAGCTTCTTTTCTCACGCTTTCCGCCTGTGGAACTTCTTTCCATATACTTGCTTTCCTGACGGCTATAACCGCCAAGAATTTAAATGCAAAGTCCATTCCCATCTCTTATCCACTTAACTCCAGCCCTTTCTACATCCCTCTGTGTATCTTGTTCTTTTCTTTTCTCTCTACCTTCGCAACTGTCTTCACACCTATGTTCACATTCTTCTCTTGCCCTATCTCTTTCATCCTCTGTAGCTGATACCTCGTTCTCTTCACTCTCCTCCTGCCTAAAACTTTAACTCTCTTATGAAGCCCCATGCACATCAGTGGCGGTACCGCCTTCCTTGGGGTGAAATAATTTAAAATAGAATAAAATAAAAAAGCATTCATTATGGAGAAAAATTGAAATTCCATAGAATCAATATTATTTATGAAATCAAATGTCCCTTAAGAAACTCTGTTCCTAATCAAAAAAAAGTTCAGAAATAATTATATTGGATATGCCACATCCCTAACAAGAAGACTCATGTTACATCTATCTGACCATAGCTAAATTAGGTCTCATTTAAATACACACGAGTACCTACTAAGCTTCATCCTCAGGAATGTGCTGACCATGTTTGCAAAATATTAGGTTGTCCCAAAAGTTCGTAAACACTTGCGAAATGGGTATATCTGGTCCAGCACAATCGAGACAAGCGATAGGTTCAGAAAGGTCAAGAGACACCGTCGGTTCCAAAACAAGATCGATTCTGCAAGAAAATCATGTTGTGCGTTTGGTGGTACTTTGAAGGAATCGAGCATTTTGAGTTGGTTCCAAATGGTCGTGCCATCAGTGCCAAACTTGACTGTCAGCAACTTGAGCGGGGCTACGAAAAGTTAAAGCAAAAGTACCCGGCTCTGATCAACCGAAAGCGCGCTTTGATGCAGCAGGACAATGCCAGGAAGATCAAAGACAAGTTTGAAGAGCTGGACGGCGTTGAGGTTCTGCCACATCCAGCCTATAGTCCTGACTGTGCTCCATCAGATTACGGCCTTTTCCGCTCAATTCAACACTTTCTGAAGGGCCACCGATTCGACTTGTTTGATGAAGTCGAGGAAGCGTGTCAAGAATTCTTTGATTCGAAGTCGGCTGAATGGTACTTTGACCAGATCTTAAAGCTTGCAGATCGATGGCAGAAAGTCTTGGAAAATGATGGTTTTTATTTTGAGCAATAATTTTTGTTCTTTTGCGAATAAAATTTCAATTTTTTGCAAGTGTTTTCTGATAACCTTAGATTACTTGGCGAGTAAAATTTTAATTTTTTGCAAGTGTTTACAAACTTTTGGGACAACCTAATTAAAGATTCCTATAACTGTAGATACATACATTTAAAATCATCAATACATTCAATTAAATCTTGATAATTACTAAAGTATAGCCGAAAGCGTTCGGACATACACGACATTTAGACAATTTCTGTATGTGTGCGTTTATATTAAATAGGATATAGAATCCAGGCAAAGTTTTGAAGAAATATGACAAACGAAAAACCGTAGCATTGAAATTAGATTTGATTACACGTTTCGCCTTACTAGGCTTCATCAGATAAAAAAAAAAAGAAAGATAGTCATGTACATTTGGGTGTATGCTTAAGTAATAAATGATTAGTATATTTGCCGCTAAACTGTTTGTTTTTCGGGATTAAAAAAATGATGAAAATGAGTGACTTTTAAAAAAAAAAGGCTGTTAATATTGATTTTGCATCTTTTCTTTATAACTCCTTGTTCATGTCGAAAGTTATTAATATATTTTCGCAGCTTTTCTGAATTGAATTTAAGGTAAATCCTCATCTTATTTTCGCGAATGGCTCGAAAGCAAAAGATTTATATAGCCTTTTCGGAAATGAATTTAAGGTAAATCCTTATCCAATTTTTCAGATTGGGTTGAAAGTAAACGGTTTACATGTTTTAAGAATCTGTCTATGGGTTTTACATGTCGACAGTATATGTATAAAATAGGATATAGAAACCCAAGAAAATTTTGAAGAAATATGAGAAACGGAAAAAAATCGTTTCATTGAAATTAGATTTGATTACAGGTTTCGTCATTCTATCTATCTATCTATCTATCTATCTATCTATCTATCTATCTATCTATCTATCTATCCCAGTCTCTATCTCTCTCTCTCTCTCTCTCTCTCTATATATATATATATATATATATATATATATATGTATGTATATATTGACGGATGTGAGTTGTGGTACCGCGGATGTCGGCACGGAAAGAGAAATCTGGGAGCCGAGTTCGAATTCCAGTTGAATTCCCTGCATTCACTTACGCCCTAATACCCAATAATGGGTTAAATAACAGGACAAATTGAGTTCTATAGCCTTGGCTGGCAACTAGGTATTGGCAACCTGTTGCGGAAATAATTAAAATGCTTGAGGTCTATACAGGATAGGCCTTGGAACCTTGCCCTTAAACAAATCCCAATGAATCTTTCTCCATCGCTTGGGAGGAAGCCAGCTTAACCCTACCAGGGTGAATGCCGAAACAGGTACAGGAAGGTATATATATATAGTTTGCTTACATTGAGAATATAACATGATAAAATCCGCCTTCCTCTACCGTGCGCCCTTAACTTAGAAGTAGAATCTCCGACTGATGTCAAATTGTTTGGATTTCAATTCCGACAGAAAGCAGTCAGATGTCTAGCCGTACTGATGAGTTGTGATATAACGAAACAGAACAGCATGCAAATGACAATATATATATATATATATATATATATATATATATTTTGTTTATTTTTACTTTTTATTTTTATGTTTTAGTAGTTTTATTTATTTTTATTTTTTTATATTGCTTGTTTTTCTTTAGTGTATGCGTTAATGGGTGTTAAACTGATTTAGGTTGGTTTGAGCTCTTTTCTTGTGTTGATCCCTTTTGTGTTGATCTCTGGTTTGACATTTTTCTAAATGTATTAATGTCTTTTCCCGCGTGACGGTTTATTTTTTTCTGGGTCACGGTGAAGTGTGTATATTTGTTTTTGCAGGTTTTATGTGTGTGTTTTTTATTCGTTTGGTGGTTGTGTTATTTTCTGTTTTTGTACTGATTGAGTGTTCATACACATCTTTATTTTTCATGTTTATATTATTTGAATTTATTGTTTTTGTTTATTTTTTTCTATTTATTATCATGATTGAGTATTTGCATATTTCTATTTCTATTTTAGTTTTATCTTTTTAATGTTTTCAAACATTTTTATTTTTCTATTTTTTGCACTGTTTGTGTGTTTTGTTTTTATTTTGTTATTTATTGTTGTTTGTACAGCAAAGTAGGTATTTATTCGAATGTTTACATTTTTCCATTATCTCATTTCTTTTGTTTAGTATGTTCCGTTAATTTTTCAACTTTTGCTATTACTGCTCCGCGGTGCTGCTCTTTTTATTATTCCCATTGAATTTTGGTAGTAATGTTGTATTCTTCCTGGTTCCATATATATTTTGATAGCGTTGTGTTTTTTTTGTTTTTTTTGTGGAGGGGGTGTCTTTGTTGAATGATATTTTGTGTCTACTAAATTTTTTATTTGTAGGATGTTTTTGTTTCTTCTATGCAGATCATTTCGTTTGTATTAGTGTTATCTATCACGGGGACTTTGTATATTATGTTTTTGGTTAAACACTTATTAAGTGGACATTTGTCTTTCTTTTGGCAGTTACATTTATTAGTATTGTCTTGTTGGTTTGTGTTGTCATTGTTTTTGTTAAGTATTTTCTTGTTGTGTTTGGTTATTTTTTTATGGACTTTCTATTCAGATGTATATAATATTTCCCTCTTTTCTTGCTCAGGGGTTTGGATACTTTTGCCTTTTTTTTTGTTTGTCTTAATGTAAGATACTGAATAGTATATACACTAATATATATGTTGCCGTCATTTCAGACGGCTTATCGATATAAATACTTTAGCGTTAGTTTTGATGGCACGGATCCACTCATTACACTATATTTTAATCACTTTTCTTTAAAACGAAATTATCCTATTTCTTAATTATTAGGGCGCCGCTCCTATTTGACTACAAATGGACTGTTCCCATTGCTATATATAGCAATGGTGGATTCTCTACAAGGGAGTCGCACAGAGTCTCTGGACGACTCTACGACACTGTCAGCCCTCTGCCTTCGGGTAGAGGGCGCTCTCTGCTTCTGAGCAGAGAGCAATAACACAGTCGTGGTTCCGCCGAAGGGTAGAACCACGACTGGGCAAAAATAGACAGACATTTTTTGGCCCGGCTATATGGCTGGGAATACCCACAATAAAATGACCATGTGTCACATCCAGCCTTGCGTGGGAAGGCTAGTAAATACAGTCGTACAGAGTCACTAGACTGACGACTCTACGACACTGTCAGCCCTCTGCCTTCGGGCGGAGGGCGCTCTCTGCTTCCGAGCAGAGAGCAATAAACCAGTCGTGGTTCCGCCGAAGGGTAGAAGCACGACTGGGCAAAAATAGACAGACATTTTATGGCCGGGCCATATAGCCCGGAAATCCCAGATATAAACTGACCATGTGTCATATGTTGCCCTTACTGGGAGGGATGACGAAATAATGAGTCGTAGAGAGTCACTTGAGAGTCTCTAATGAGTTACTGAATAGTCAGTGCGAGTCAGTGAAGAGTTAGTCACACTTCCGGTAGCGTACCGGAAGTAATCACGTATACACACATCTTACGACGGATTGGACTCTTGTATCTTTTCTATTGTAAATATTACTAATCACTTCTGTACATACTAACCGTCTTTCCGTGGAATACAACTTATATTCTGATTCTGTTGTTGAGTTATTCATTTATACTTGGCGACATAACATTAATACTTTTTAGATACATTTTTTGCTTTGGATTTCAGCCCTTTGCTAAAATACTCTTATCTCTCCTGCCTCCCATAAGCATGGACCAACCGATTCTCCCGGAGAGTAATACACTACGCCTCCTCGGACTTACCCTGTCCTCAGACCTCAAATGGAACCACTATATTGAATTCATAGCAAAATCTACTGCTAAGAAGGTTGGGTCACTATGTCGATCCAGGATGTTTTTCCACCTGAATCCATCTTGCATATATACAAGTCAACCATCCGTCCGTGCATGGAGTACTGCTGCCATTTATGGTCAGGTGCCCCTGCCGTTCTCCTCAGTGTTCTTGACAGGCTCCAAAGGAGAGTCTGTAATGTGATAAATACTGATCTGGCGGCTCGACTGCAGCCACTTCCCCATCGTCGAAATGTGGCCTCCCTTTGTCTCTTCTATAAATACTTTCATGGCTTCTGCTGAGACGAGCTTAAGTCACTGATGCCTCCTCAACAGGTATTTACTCGTGCAACCAGACTGGCATCTGGGTCCCACCCATTCACAGTCAGGTTAGCCAAATGCAGACAACAATTCTACTCCTACAGCTTCTTCTCTCGCACTTCCCGCCTGTGGAACTCGCTCCCCTATTCTTGCTTTCCTGACGCAATGAGTCAAATAACATGACAGATTAGGTTCTATAGCCTTGGCTGGCAATCAGTCTACCGCAGAAATCAATGTGAATCTACTGCGGGATAATCGTCTACCGAGTCAGTCATGTCTTTTCAGGATATGATCGCCCAAAGCGCGTATCACGTATGGTGCTTAAATGACTGATAGATTATCAACTGCTTTTGTGTAATCTATCAAATAAACTTCTAGAGGAAAACTTCCGAATACACAAGATTAAAATAGAACTGTTCTTATAGATGGGTGACCGGCTGGCAATACCAAGTACCGTAAGCGTTCATGATGAATGTGCATTGTGGTGCAGTGGATATCGAATCGAAAGGAGAATTAGGGGAGGCGAGTTAGAATACCGGTTGAATGTCCTGAAGTTACTTACGCGTTAAAAACCCTTGGGAAAGGTATTAATCCGTCTCTTCCCTTCAGTTAGAGGTTAAATAACAGGACAGACTGGGGTCTATAGCCTTGTCTGGCAACCAGTCTACCACAGAGAGCAATGGTAACCTGTTGCGGAATAATTAAAAAATGACTGAGATCTATTGCCTGCTTCATCTATAGCATTTATTCCCTTTAGTTATGGGTTAAATAATAGGATAGATTGAGTTTTATAGCCTTGGTTGGCAACCAGTCTGCCACAGAAAGCAATGGAAACCTACTGCGGGATAATCTTCTGCCCAGTCAGTCAACACTCATTCGAGACATGATCACACAAAGCGTGTATCACGTATGGCCCTTAACTGACTGACTGAATAAAATAGTTGGAGACATGATTAAGGGTTTTATTGGGCATAAAGTGGGGAATCGGTTTTCTATTGTTATGAAGTAATAAACTGATCCCCCACTTATTACGACTTAATAATATAATACATTTCTTCCTCCTGTAGCTATGAGTCAAATAACAGATTCGGTTCTAAAGCCTTGGCTGGCAACCAGTCTATCGCAGAAAGCAATGGCAACCGACTGCGAGATAATCTTTTGTCTAGTCAGTCATCACTCTTCCGAGACATGATCGCCCAAAGCGTGTATCACGTATAATACTGAATTGACTTATAGATGGAGACAGATGAGAAAATAACATAGACGCGCAAAAATAAAAGGTTAAAATAAATTTAAACATAAAGTTGTCAGAGACTAATATCTTTTTATTAAATCCTGTCTCACGAAAGGTAGCAGGTGAAATTTATCGACAAATGGTGCTGACCCCTAAACGCCATGACGAAAAAATGACGTGAGCTTGAATGGCATTTTTGTTTTTAAAGTATCGAACGCTTACGGTCATATCACGTTGAATACACCGGTTCTTGCTCGATCATCGATGTGTGTTGTGGTGCAGTGGATATCGGCTCGGAAAGAGAAATCGGTGAGCCGATATCCAGTTGAATACCCTGCCTTCACTTAAGCACAGGTACCCTTGGAAAAGATATTAATCCGTCCCTTCTCTCCAGTTATGGGTTAAATAACAAGGGTAGAAATCGGGGACCCTGCCCTTAAAAAAACAAATCCCAATGAATCTTGATACTCGAAAAGAAAAATGTATTACTAGACACAAAACCTATATAAAAACAACAATAAATTGTTGAAAGAAAAAGTTATTACCAGCAATAAATAAATAAAATTTAGTTGGCAATAAATGACCCGCATGGTTGATTTGCCATAAAAACAAAACAACAACCAAAATAAAGTATTGAATAATAGAATTGCTTTTTGAAGGCTGATATCGAAACGGTTATATTTTGTCGTTAAGTATTTACATTAACCGGACTATTTTTTGTTTTATAATCGTATCACCCCGAGCAAGGCGGTAACGCCACTGATGTGCAGGGGGCTACGTAATAGTGAAAAGATTGGAAAAGAGAAAGCCGGAAACCACATCCTAAACAAGGAACAAGGGATGAGCCTCTTAACCTGTTCAATAGACGTGGGTGGAGTTTGAACCGGGCGATAGATAGATCTATCTACTCCAATTGGAAAAAAACAACGACAAAGTGAGAAGATTGGAAAAGAGAACGCCGGAAACCACATCCTAAACAGGGAACAAGGGATGAGCCTCTTAACCTGTTCAATAGACGTGGGTGGAGTTTGAACCGGGCGATAGATAGATCTATCTACTCCAATTGGAAAAAAAAAACGACAGAGAAGATTGGAAAAGAGAACGCCGGAAACCACATCCTAAACAGGGAACAAGGGATGAGCCTCTTAACCTGTTCAATAGACGTGGGTGGAGTTTGAACCGGGCGATAGATAGATAGATCTATCTACTCCAATTGGAAAAAAAAACGACAGAGAAGATTGGAAAAGAGAACGCCGGAAACCACATCCTAAGCAGGGCACAAGGGATGAGCCTCTTAACTTGTGTCCTCATCTTTGTGAATTTAATAAAGGGGTCGGTTTGAAATTCCTAGCACCTGACGAAAACTGAAATGCATGCACCCCTGCAAAAAATTGACGTTGATCAGCTCTGCTCCACAATAATGCGTGAGCACATCCTGCAAGAATGACGTTGCAAAAACTTACAGAATTGGGATATAGCAGTTTACCACGTTCTCCATATTCTCTTAATCTTTCGCCCACTGATTATCAATTTATTCAGCAATTTTAAATGGTGAAACTTTTTCATACAAACCACAAGTGAAATCAGCTATAAAATATTTCCGTGCATCAGAGCCAATAACTTTTTATCAACGAGAAACAGATAATGTTGTCAATCTATCGCATAGATGCGTAGATGCTATAGGCTCGTATTTCGACTAATTTCTACATTTCAACAGTTAAATTTTCAAGAATAAAATTGTTTCTGAAATCGAGCATTATTTTTGTAGTAAACAAATAAATAACACAGATGAATATTTATTAAAGTTTTTTAACAAAAGAATTGTGATGCAAATTAAATATCACCACAAATGCTATGCCCTTTTTTAATTTGTGTAACTATTCAAAACACTTTTGTTTTGTTTCCCAGGTGTTGTGCATCACCACGAGCACTAGTTTGTCGGACTCTCTGCCTTCGGGCGGAGAGTAACCCAGTTGAGACTCCGCTGAAGGGTAGAGTCTCGTTTGAAATTCCTAGCACCTGAAGAGAGCCGGAGGGTACAACGACTGAAACGTAGAAATGGCAACAAAGATGAGGACAATAGTACGAATAATGTAAATACTGTAAATGCCGCCCCATCTCAGTAACATAGACAAATAGAATGATATTTTATTAAACGGCGTACAAATGGCGACAAAGATGAGGACAATAGTCCGAATAATGTAAATACTGTAAATACTACCTCATTTCAGAAATATAGACAAATAGAATGATCTATTATAAAACGTCGTACAAATGGCAACACAGACGAGCACAATAGTCTGAATAATATAAATACTGTAAATACTACCTCCTCTCAAAAGTATAGACAAATAAAATGATATCTTATTAAAACGAGTACAAATGGGAACAAAGATGGGGACAATAGTCCGAATAATTTAAATACTGTAAATACTACCTCCTCTCAGAAATATACACAGCTAGAATGATCTATAATTGACCGTCGTACAAATGGCAACAAAAATGAGGACAATAGTCCGAATAATGTAAATACTGTAAATACTGCCTCATCTCAGAAATATAGACAAATAGAATGATATTTTATTAAACGGCGTACAAATGGCGACAAAGATGAGGACAATAGTCCGAATAATGTAAATACTGTAAATACTACCTCATTTCAGAAATATAGACAAATAGAATGATCTATTATAAAACGTCGTACAAATGGCAACACAGACGAGGACAATAGTCCGAATAATATAAATACTGTAAATACTACATCACCTCAGAAATATAGACAAATAGAATGATCTATTATAAAACGTCGTACAAATGGCAACACAGACGAGGACAATAGTCCGAATAATATAAATACTGTAAATACTACATCACCTCAGAAATATAGAGATATAGAATGATCTATTATTAAACGTCGAACAAATGGCAACAAAGATGAGTATAATAGTCCGAATAATGTAAATATTGTAAATATTACCTCATCTCAGAAATATAGACAAATAGAATGATCTATTATTAAACGTCGAACAAATGGCAACAAAGATGAGTATAATAGTCCGAATAATGTAAATACTGTAAATATTACCTCATCTCAGAAATATAGACAAATAGAATGATCTATTATTAAACGTCGTACAAATGGCAACAAAGATGGGGACAATAATCCGAATAATGTAAATACTGTAGATTCTATCTTATCTCAGAAATATAGACAAATACCTTCGCCCTTAAGTTTAATATTCGTCTAATGTTTCTATTTATTTAATAAAAGGTGTAGGTCTCTGCCACTCAACTCTTTATATGCGTTTCTTAGTTTCATTTCCGATTATAATCTTCTTTGCTACGCGCAGTGAATGCGTGATGGGCCCATAACCTGTAGAATATATATATATATATATATATATATATATATATATATATATATATATATAATCGTATCACCCCAAGCAAGGCATTTTACTGCCACTGTTGTGCAGGGGGTTACATAGAAGGAATGTTGGGGAGTGAGAGGTTGCAGTGGGTGTCAGGGAGAGAGTAAGAGAGGGAAGAGATTACTGATGAAAGTGGGGTGGACGAGGAGAAATGTTATGAGGAGTGAGAGGTTGTAGGGGTTGCCAGGAAGAGAGTAGGAGAGGGAAGAGAGTACTGATGAGAGTGGGGTGGATGTAGAAAAGTATGAGAGAGAGAGAGAGGATGTAAGTTAGTGAGACAGGAGATGACCATTGACTTTACATTTATATTTTTGGAGATTGTAACTGTCAGGAGAGCAAGTATAGGGAAGAGAATTCCACAGGCGGAAAGTGCGAGAAAAGAAGCTGCTGGAGTAGGATTTGCGTTACAATTTATTGGTTTCGCAGTAAAAGGATGGGACCTAATTGCTAATCTTGTGGCTCGAGGAAATTCGTATATAGGAGGTACCAATGGCCATGATTAAATGTAACTGGCGTCAATGTTCAACAAACAGAATTGATAAAGTTTGGAATAGCAAGAGAAAGAAAAGAAAACAGGACAGAAAATAATATTAAGCAAGCAAACAATATATGCAAAGCAAAGCAATAGTAATAAGTCGAACTAAAAATGGTGTTAACTCACTCACAAAAGGGTATCGCAGCGTTATAATTTCAAGAAAAGAACAGAACAAAGTCGGATAAGACCGAGAAGTGGCATATTTTATTGGATAGAAAGAAATATCTGCATGTTTATGCGTGTTTAGCCTAGAAAATTTGGGGAGGTTGTTGTTTTTTCAGTCATTTTCACTATGATTCGAACTGACAAGAAGAAATAAGAATAATTATAGTGAGATAGAAGGAGCAAGAGTAAATATTGAAAAAAAAAAAAAAGAAAAACAAAAAAAAAGCAAAACAAACAAAACTAAAAACAAGAAGAAAAGAGTTTCAAAACAAAAGGAAGAGAAAGATGCAAGAAATGTCGGAAAATAGGCTTAGGCTTAAGAACGAATAAGATAAATATGAACGATAAATCACAGGTTCGTAGACAAATCCATCATTATCCCTTCATGATACGCTTTGACGTAATGCAGCTACACTTACTAATCCTCCCGACACTTTTGGTTTGTCGCCGAAACGCTGACCCACCTCTCCACCGTTCCTGATGCTTCTCATCACCAACTCGCCAACCATGTTCCTATGTCAAATATAGGCCCAGAGTTATTTTCGCTTATCTAGTACAAAGAAGTGTGAAATTATAGTTATTCCCTAAGGAAGGGGGAAACAAATAAGTGACGTAGTGCGGAACGGAAATGACGTCATTATACGCATGCGTAGTATCCAGTCATCAATAAAAATAACTTTTTTTTATGGGATGAATTTTTTAAAAAAAATGTCACATCTCTTCAGGACGTCGGCAAAAAAAAAAAAACTCTAAAAGTTATTTGCTTGAATATTTTATTTATATAAATACGTATATATGATAAAAATATAGTTTGAAGGTATATATATCAAGGTGAAGACAGAATCCAAGGTTTTACTTTTTTGAGTACCCCGACATTTATTTTATTATAAACAGTGCTCAAAAAAAATAAATATTATAGAGCTTTTAAAATTATAAATTAATTGTACATTACGACACGGAAATTTTTATGTTTCGAGATAGATTCACTTCATCAGGCAATGTTGGATGTTGGTTGTGAAAATAACTTACATTTTATATATATATATATATATATATATATATATATATATATATATATATATAAAATGTAAGTTATTTTCTATATATATATATATATATATATATATATATATATATATATATAGTTATCCGCAGATAGATCTGTTTCGCTGTATCACAGCTCATCAGTACGCTTATACATCCGACTGCTTTTACCCAGAATTGAAACCCGACTGTATTGGTGTCAGTCGTCGATTCTACCTCTCTCTCTTTCTCTCTCTCTCTCTCTCTCTCTCTCTATATATATATATATATATATAACACAGACATTAGACGCCTGAAAATTTTAGAAGCACTACATATCAGTAGTAATAAAGCTCTTATCAATCACACAGCTTACCAAATTTCTGGACACATTCTTCAATGTGTATAGTATATTTGAAATATAATTAAGGTAAATAATTCTTCTGTGTAATTAGTTAATTCGCAGAATGAATTCGCTTGAATTTTTAAATTCCCTAACGTATTTTTTTGGTATTTAAAATTTTTTTGCAACTGTAAATATTCCACGTAATCAGATAATTGACGCCACTACGTGATCACACATTTTCACGCCTTCACGTGATCACATATTTTCACGCTTGCACGTGATCACATATTTTCACGCTTGCACGTGATCACATTATTACTTCCCTTGAATTTAAAAAAAAATTCTTAACGTTTATTTAGTTTTTCAAAATGTAGTGACATGTTGACGCTGCAAAGCAATTGTTGATGGTTAAAGATTGTAAAACCGTAATATTTGACCCTGACGATGAACGATGACGTTCGAAAGTACTCGGTTAACCTATGGACAATATTTGCATAAATATAACTTGGAAATAAAATGGCTCATTAGAAAATATGAGAAACTACAAAAGAAAATCTGCTAGACTAAGTTGTCTCTATCGTTTAATACAATGTGTTTAAAAGAAAGGATGCTGCCAAAATACACGTACCTTATATATATATATATATATATATATATATATATATATATATATATATATATATATATTTCCTAAACATATGCTGTTAAATATAAGTGAAAATGAATGTCTATTATGTTTAATCATGAGCCGTTCTAAACGTCGTATTTTGGCTTTAATTTCAGTTGAAAATAAAGACAAAAATTCTCCAACATTTGGATAATCTTTATTAATTAATCTTTCGGCTCACATGAGCCATCTTCAGAGAGGTTATTTAGACTGTAATACAATAACATCCACCATCACCGACGATCTTATTTTGTGTTGACATAAAACTCCGCTTGGCAACGGCAATAGTATTCAAGGTTTCAAGGTTGCAGTTCTTACAATAGTGCAGAAAATCGATAATATATATATATATATATATATATATATATATATAAAAGGCAAGATGTTTGTGTGTGTTTCTGTTTATCTGCCTGTATGTCTGTATTTTTTCAGCCCTTTTATTTTAGTTTTTGCTTCGGGTTTAGCTCTAAGTAGGTATAATTGTAGTTCTTAGTCTCAGCCATGATACCATTCACTCAGAGAACTTATTTAGCCCTCAAAAATCAGTTTATGACGAAAAAAAACTTATTTGATATCGATACCAGAAAATCAAAAGCTGACTTACATCCATTCATTTTTCTTTCGGTCTACGTTTTCGTTTTAATTGGAAACAACTATTGCTTTTTAGTCTTTCGTGCCAACGTCCAAAGAGTCTGAGCTCCAGGACCATGGATTTAGTTTTAAAGCTTTCATTACACACGACCAACGCCGGACTATACGGCTAGTGTGTGTATATATATATATATATATATATATATATATATATATATATATATATATATATAATTGAGTTCTCCTGGTGACTGGCGTGTGGATACAGTGCATATATATAAAACGCTAAAATTTCCCCTCTCCCATTCCATGCGCTTATGGCCTCGGAAGTAAGGAGTCCGACTGACACCAGATTGGTCGAGTTTCAATCCCCGCTGAAAGCAAATGGAGAACTACCTTTGATGAGCTGTGATATAGCGAAACAGAATTGTATGTGGATAGCTAATGTATATATTTATGTTGCAACCTTAAAAGGTTACTGCGTGAGTAATCACCAAAAAGGAGATTGGGAATAATAGTATATCAACAAATACAAGGCTCACACGTTGCGTGATGTAAATACACTGCTAGTGAACTGATAGCCAGTATAATCACTCTACTCTTCCCTTCAATAGGGTCCACGTATTTAAGGGGATAGGAACATACAATTACTGTATTAGGTAAGTATACAACAATATGTGTGTGTGTGTGTGTGTGTGTGTGTGTGCACGCTGCGTGTGTGTGTGTGTGTTGTTGTTGTTATTTACGAATTTAGATTTATCAGAAAAAAAGTTCCTTAAAGAATATATAAAGTTTGAGTTTGAGTTTTGCTTAACGGCATATCAACACCTCTGTGGGTTATGTAATGCAAAAAAGGTGGGGTTTTAAGTATTTTTTTTAAATGTTCAGTTATAGTGAGTAAGTTGATTGAGTCAGATTTTAATAAAAATATTTTGTCTTTATTTTTTTATTTTCGAAAACTGAAAATGTCTTCTAGTTTTGTATTCAAAAAATGTTTTGCTTGAATATTTTTTTCCTTCTAAAATGTATATTTTTCTATGAAAGTCTATTTGTATGTATATATTTCTATACAAATGTATTTTATACCTTCATAGGGTTTTGACCCCAGTTTAGGGGGAGTTAACTATTTGCCCATAGCTGGGATTCTAACAGGCGCTACCACTCCAAGTCAGGGTGGATCTGAGAACAGCAATTTAGAGGTGGTTTCATGCTCTTCACAATCTCCCAATCAGAAGCCTTGCTGCCGGATACAGTCTACCATCATGTCCAGGACCGAAAGAATATGTAAACTAAATAATATTGGTTCGCTGTCTAAAAGGACATTGACTAGTAAAATTAAGGTGGAAAGAATTTTTACTTGTAGGGTTTTTTATGTAAAGAGGTTATGAATGCATTAGGTTCTCCCAAAAGTTCGTAAACACTTGCAAAAAATTGAAATTTTACTCGCAAAAACAACAAAAATTATTGCTCAAAATAAAGACCATCATTTTCCAAGACTTTCTGCCATCGATCTGCAAGCATTCGCATCTGGTCAAAGTACCATTCAGCCGGCTTCGAATCAAAGAATTCTTGACACGCTTCCTCGACTTCATCAAACGAGTCGAATCGGCGGCATTGAGCGGAAAAGGCCGTAATCTGATGGAGCACAGTCAGGACTGTAGGCTGGATGTGGCAGAACCTCAACGCCGTCCAGCTCTTCAAACTTGTCTTTGATTTTCCTGGCGGTGTGTGGCTAGGCATTGTCCTGCTGCATCAAAGCGCGCTTTCGGTTGATCAGAGCCGGGTACAGTTGCTTCAACTTTTCGTAGCCCCGCGCACGTTGCTGACAGTAAAGTTTGGCACTGATGGCACGACCATTCGGAACCAACTCAAAATGAACGATTCCTTCAAAGTTCCACCAAACGCACAACATGACTTTCTTGCCGAATCGATCTTGTTTTGGAACCGACGGTGTCTCTTGCCCTTTCTGAACCCATCGCTTGTCTCGATTGTGCTGGACCAGATAGACCCATTTCGCAAGTGTTTACGAACTTTTGGGACAACCTAATATTATTACTAGACTCTACAAGAACATCCAAAAATAGGAAACTGACAATCTTAAAACTATATTCGAAAACGATTCCACCCTGAACTTTGCCTGTGAACTTAGTAAAAAAAGATCCTCCCATTCTTTGTAATCTTGTGGTGTCTACTGTACTTTCACTACTTTATTATATAAAAAAGCTCCAAGTAAAACCCCCTTGCCGCATTAATTTTACTAGTCAATATCCTAGTAGACATAAAATCAATAGCTCTGGTAATTAATCCATCTACTCGTCAGGATGTATAATCAATTGACTGTTCATATTTCGCAATTTGGCTTTTTATATGCACTTTCCATTGGTCCAAAATTTTTCATAATGTATGTGCGTGCGTTTGCGGTCACGCGTGTGTGTGATCATACGCCCGTCAGCGCGTAGGTGCGTACGTGTAGAATGTCGTGGTATTTTTCATTGTCCATTTTTTACTTAACACACACTCCTTACCCTTTTTTCTCTGTTTTCTTTCAATTGTTGTCATTTGACTTCCGGTTTTATTCTGTCGTTTTTAATTTTCGTAATTATAAAAATAAAAATGTATATCTGTGTATATAGGTGAAGAGAAAGTATTCGGATATTATGACTGAAGTTCTTACATATTAAGACAAGATTCACGGCCATATCACGTTCATCAAGTTCAAACGAGACATAACTGGCTGGGTAGAAGATTATCCCGCAGTAGGTTGCCATTATTTTCTGCAGTAGACTGGTTACCAACCAAGGCTATAGAACCCAATCTGTCTTGTTATTTGACTCATATCTAGAAGGGAAAGAAATTTATTATATTATAAAGTAGTAATTAGTGGGGGATAAGTTTATTACTTCATAATGATAGAAAACTAATCCTCCACTTCATGCCCAGTAGAAGCCTTAATCATTTCTCCAATTATTATATTATATGGTTGCATTAACTCAGTCATTTAAGTGCCATACGTGATACACGCTTGGGCGATTATATCTCGAAAGAGACATGACTGACTGAGCAGAAGATTATCCCGCAATAGGTTGCTATTACTTTCTGCAGAAGACTGGCTGCCAACCAAGTCTGTAAATGTTGGTTGGTTGTTTTGTTTTTATGGCATATCAACCTCGGCGGGTCATTTATTGCCAACTAAATTTTATTTATTTATTGCTGGTAATACCTTTTTCTTTCAACAATTTATCGTTGTTTTTATATAGGTTTTGTGTTTAGTAATACTTTTTCTTTTCGAGTATCAAGATTCATTGGGATTTGTTTTTAAGGGCAAGATTCCCAAGTCCTACCATTGTTATTTAACCCATAAATGGAGAGAAGGGACGAATTAATACCTTCCCCAAGGGCATCAGTGCTTAAGTGAATGCAGGGTATTCAACTGGAATTCGAACTCGGCTCACCGATTTCTCTTTGCGAGAGAAGATATCCACTGCACCACAACGCACATCCGTCACTAAACGCTTACTGCACCTGGTATTCCCAAGCGTTCACCCATCTAAGTACTGACCAGGCTCAACTTAGAGCGAGAACCGGTGTGTTCAACGTGATAGGCCGTAAGCCTAAGGTTATAGAACCCAATATCTCATAACTGAAGGGGAGAGACGGATTAATACCTTTCCTAAGAGTACATGCGCGTAAGTGAATGCGAGGAATTTAACTGGAATTCGAATTCGGTTCCCCGATTTCTCGTTCCGAGAAGCGAACATTAAAAAACAAAAAACAAAAAAAAACAAAAATCAATAAGACCCTACATTTTGGCATTAAGTAACCCACAGAGGTTGATATGCAATTAAAAAAAAACAAAAAAACTTAAACTCAAACTCACCTTTGCAAAAACCAGGTCCTCTGAGCTGAGATGAGGTTATTGATAATGGCTCTAAATTCTGAGTGTCCGCTTTTGTTTCCCAGCCGCAGAATACACTTCACCGCCTTTGCAGTACAACGCACTTTGAAAAAGAGAGATTTGGAGTATTTTGCAAAGTTAGCATAACGGGTGATTGCAACGTTATAGGATTAGGGTCGGTGAAGTGATACATGTATTATCAGATTGCAATACTGAGAACACCGCCTACAGAATCCATAGTTTCCGCTTGTAAGTATTTCTTTTTTAAAAATCTATGCAACTGATCAAAACGATAATACTACTATGGCATAAAGAGCCAATTACAGGAAAAGTGAATAAAAAACAAAAGAAAAAACAGGAAAGCACGTTCTAAACAGGAAACAAGGGATACACATAGTCTCCTGTTCAAAACCCCAAGAGTGAAAGAGAATGAGAAAACATTAGGAGGAACAGGAAACCCCATCGGAAACAGGAAAAACAAGATAAACCTCCTCTCCTCTTCAGAAGACTGGAGAAAGAGAAAGAATGAAAAAACATTAGAAGGAACAGGAAATCCAGTCCTTCACAAGAAACAAGGCATAAACCTCCTTTCCTGCTCAGAAGACTGGAGAAAGCGAGAGAATGAGAAAACATTAGAAGGGACAGAAAATCCAGTTCTTCACAGGAAATCCTATCCTAAACAGGAAGCAAGGAATAAACTTCTTTTCCTGTTCAGAAGACTGGAGAAAGAGAGAGAATGAGAAAACAATAGAAGGGACAGGAAATCCAGTCCTTCACAGGAAACAATGCATAAACCTCCTTTCCTGTTTCGAAGACTAGAGAATGAGAAAACATTAGAATGAGCTGGAAATCCTCTTCTTAACAGGAAACACTGTCCTAAATAGGAAACAAGGCATAAACCTCTTCTTCTGTTCAGAAGACTGGAGAATAAGTGAGAATTAGAAAACATAAGAAGGAACAGGAAATCCTGTCCTTAACAGGAAACCCTATCTTAAACAGGAAACCCTATCTTAAACAGGAAAAAAAGCATAAACCTCCTCTCCTGTTCAGAAAACTGGAGAATGAGAAATGAGAAACTATTAGAAAGACCCAAAACCACAAATCAGAAAGAAGACGGCTTATGATAAACGAATGGTGAAAAAAAAATCCATATTTTATCTTTTTTTTTCTAAATCATATTTATTTTCTCATAATTAGGTAGCACTGCCCTCTGTTGCCATATCTGGTCGGGTACTCCTGCTATTCATCTTGTGATCTGCAAAAAATCTAGATGAGGACCTGCAATGTAATTAATCCCGATTTGTTTGCTCACCTTCAGCAACTTTATCACCGACAGAGTGTGGCTTCCCTCTGATCTAACGAAACTGTATTTAATAGTGACCCGCCCTCATCAATTTACCCGTGCAACTAGAGTGGCAACTAGGACAGTTTTACCGTCAATATAGGCAAATGTTACCTCCAATTCTACTCCAACAACACTTTTTCCCGCCTGTTGAACTTCATGCCCTATACTTGCTTCCCTGATAGCTACAATCTCCAAAAAATTAAATGCAACGTCAATTGCCGTTTTCTGTCTTCGTGACTCTCAACTCTCTCTTACCCTTTCATACAACATCAGCTATACTGCTTTATTTTCTGGCACCCGTCTTCTCCAATTGTAACCCCTTGCGCACTATTGGCAGTATTGCCTTGTTTGTGGAGTGAAACGAATATTTTACCCCCCCCCCCCCCAAAAAAAAAAAACAAAAAAACAAAAAGAAACAGAAAACCAACTCAAGACACGAGGCGGCTTGTTATAAATGAAACACAAGAACAACAAAATTTAATCTTTTTCCTAAACGTTATTTATTTCCCCGTTGCATTCACTTTCTTCAGTAATAAATAAATATCTATCTATATTTAAGTCCATAAGTAATTTATTAATGAAGGATAGGTGAATATTGATCGTCTATATTTGTGTCTATATGTATTTACTTGATAAGGGAGAGGTACACATAAGTCATTCATATTTGAGTTTACAAATATTTTCTTGATAAGGAATAGATAAATATTGATCGTCTATGTATGAGTCTATATGTATTTACTTGATAAGGGAGAGGTACACATAAGTCATTCATATTTGAGTCTACAAATATTTTCTTGATAAGGAATAGATAAATATTGATCGTCTATGTATGAGTCTATATGTATTTACTTGATAAGGGAGAGGTACACATAAGTCATTCATATTTGAGTCTACAAATATTTTCTTGATAAGGAATAGATAAATATTGATCGTCTATGTATGAGTCTATATGTATTTACTTGATAAGGGAGAGGTACACATAAGTCATTCATATTTGAGTTTACAAATATTTTCTTGATAAGGAATAGATAAATATTGATCGTCTATGTATGAGTCTATATGTATTTACTTGATAAGGGAGAGGTACATATAAGTCATTCATATTTGAGTCTACAAATATTTTCTTGATAAGGAATAGATAAATATTGATCGTCTATGTATGAGTCTATATGTATTTACTTGATAAGGGAGAGGTACACATAAGTCATTCATATTTGAGTCTACAAATATTTTCTTGATAAGGAATAGATAAATATTGATCGTCTATATTTGAGTCTATATGTATTTACTTGATAAGGGAGAGGTACACATAAGTCATTCATATTTGAGCCTACAAATATTTTCTTGATAAGGGATCAGTAAATTTTGATCGTCTATATTTGAGTCTATATATATTTATTTGATAAGAGATATGTACAAATTGGTCATTCATATTTGAGTCTACAAATATTTACTTGATAAGGGATCAGTAAATTTTGATCGTCTATATTTGAATCTATAAGTATTTACTTGATAAGGGATAGGTAAATATTAGACGCTTATGTTTGAGTCTATATATATTTACTTCATAAAGAATAGGTGAATATTCATTGTTTATATTTGAATCGAAAACATTTACTTGATATGGGATAGGTAAAAATTGCTCGTCTAAATTTGAGTCTATATGTATTTACTTGAGAAGGGAGAGGTACACATAAGTCATTCTTATTTGAGTCTAGAAATATTTTCTTGATAAGGAATAGATAAATATTGATCGTCTATATTTGAGTCTATATATATTTATTTGATAAGTGATAGGTACACATTGGTCATTCATATTTGAGCCTACAAATATTTTCTTGATAAGGGATCAGTAAATATTGATCGTCTATATTTGAGTCTATATGTATTTACTTGATAAGAGATAGGTAAATATTGATCGTTTTCATTTGAGTCTATATATTATTTACTTGATATGGGATCGGTAAATATTGATCGTCTATATTTGAGCCTATATATTATTTACTTGATAAGAGATCGGTAAATATTGATCGTCTATATGTGAGCCTATATATTATTTACTTGATAAGGGATCGGTAAATATTGATCGTCTATATTTGAGTCTATAAGCATTTATTTGATTCAATTATATGTAAATATTAGCCATTGATACAAGATGCGAAGAGTTGTTTAGACGACAATTAACTCATGTCACCAGGTATTTGAGCATTTATTTGATTTGGAAATAGGTGAATATTCGCCGTTAATATTTTTGTCTGTGAGGATTTACTTGGTTAGGTAATAGGTTGTTTAAATTTGTGCCTATTGTCATTTACTTGATGCGGAAATAGGTAAATATTGACTATTTATACGTAAGTCTATGTGCAATTACTTAAATAGTAAATAAGTACATATTAATTGTTCATATACGAGACTATTAGTATTTACTTGATAAAGAAATAGGTAAATATTGGCGTTTATATTTGAGTTTATAAAGATTTTTTTCATTAAAGAATAGGTAAATACTGGTCGTTTTCATTCAAGTCTATAAGGATACATTTGATTATTGAATAGGTAAAAATTGTCATTTGTATGTGAGTCTATAAGGATTTATTTAATTAAGGAATTGGTAAATATTGGTCGTTTATATTTGAGTTTATAAGGATTTATTTGATAAAAGAATAGGTAAATATTGGTCAATTATATTTGAGTTTATAAGGATTTATTTGATAAAAGAATAGGTAAATATTGGTCGATTATATTTGAGTTTATAAGGATTTATTTGATAAAAGAATAGGTAAATATTGGTCGATTATATTTGAGTTTATAAGGATTTATTTGATAAAAGAATAGGTAAATATTGGTCGATTATATTTATATCTTTAATGTTTCACTTGCTCTGGGGAATATTGTTTAATTATATTCGTGTTAATAAGCATTCAGTTGTTTTCAGGAGGGAGGAAATATTCGTTGATTGTATTATCGTCTATAATTATGTAATTAGCTTAGAGAATAGGTAAATCGTGGTAGTTTTAGGTTAGAATAACAAAAATAATCATGTTTTATCGAAAAATAGTGATTTGAACTTCAATAAATATGTTATTTTAATTCTCCCTCTTTTCACAACAGAAATAAGAACTTAAAATTTGCATTTTACAAAGAAAATCATGAAAAACTATTTTTTTCTGATGAAAGAGCCTTTGAGAC
The DNA here is from genome assembly GCA_037127315.1 of Ascarosepion bandense. Lineage (NCBI taxonomy): Eukaryota > Metazoa > Mollusca > Cephalopoda > Sepiida > Sepiidae > Ascarosepion > Ascarosepion bandense. The sequence continues at coordinate 111,696 of JBBBDQ010000274.1, read as the reverse complement.
TATTTTTTTCTGGATGAAAGAGCCTTTGAGACTATAAATAAATTATTTTTTTTAAAAATAGTATATATATATATATATATATATATATATATATATATATATGTAATATAACAATCTGGCCCCACCCGAGGAAGTGATGCAAGCGATGGTGTTTCCCGTCGGTGAAGGGGGCGGCGAAGCGACAAGACAGGTGTTTGTGAAATACATCCTGTCGAGGCCGGAGCGGATGTCATTTGACCTTATTTCCGACAGCGGCGGAAATGGCTACAGAGGCAAACAGATCAGGTGTCTCTTAGAATTACGTGGGCGTTGCGTGGGCGAGGCAAAACCGGAAGGAAAGTCCCGGTTCTAGAAGACTATATAAAGACCTCGACACACGGATTCGCTAGCAGAGAACGGCCAGTGGAAGCAGAGAAACACCACAGGCAAGACTACACTCCCGTCAACCCATTCTGTGTGCGCTCTCACCCTTCCGTTCTCTATTCCACACGGTTCGTCGTCACTAATAAAAATATAACTTTATATTTTTATATATGCGTGTTTGTTGTTTTGTCGTCGTACGGCGATATATAACATACGCAAATTGGTGCCTAGTGACTTGCTGTTTTAAGACAACAACAACAACAAAACAGATAGATACGAACTTGGTTACCACGGCGACAATTGAAATTCAACGGAATCAAAACTACCAGATAGAAGACGAAAATAGAAAGCAACCGGACGACATCAACGAAAGGTAGGTGACTTTTGATTCGATCTTGTGTGTGTTCTGCTCTTGTTCATAAGTTTATAATAAGTCTAATTAAAAATAAAAAAATAAAAAATGGAACAGCATACTTTTGCCGATTTTGTTCAAGGTCTGACCCTAGAATTGAGAAATGTGGCTTGTTCGGTGTCGAACACTTTAAGGGGAGAATCTTTTTTAAAAAATATACCGCCATTAGCATGCAAAGAAGATGGTGGTTATAGTGCTTGGTTGGAGGATATGGAGAGGTATTTTAAAGTTGTGCGCGTGGCAGAAGAAGACAAGTGTCAGGCAGCTCTTCTCACAACAAGGGGAGCTGTTGGACACTATGTATATAGACTAATCTCTAATAACCCACAACTCACATGGAAGGAGTTCAAAACTTCTTTAAAGGAATATTACGGATTGGTTTTAGACCCCGACGCACGGTTAGTCGAATTAGTGAACATTAAGCAGGGTAGAACGGAGGGGGTGCAGGACTACATGCAGAGAGTAGTACGCCTAGCGGAGGGCGCATATGTTGGGGTTGACGGGAGGAATGAAGTTGTGACAAAACAAGTTCTAGGATTTTTCATAAAAGGTCTAAGGGATCGGGAAATAAAGATGGCAGTTATGAAGGATGAGCCACAAACACTAGAGGCTGCCTATCAGAAAGCGTTATCTGAGTTGAGATGGAAAATTCGACTCGATGCAAACTCTGAATACGAAGAGGAGCCTATGGAAATTTGCCACTCTCGGAGACGGGTACCGATAGAAGCCGTAAGCCCCGCTGAATCTAATACTAATAATAATAGGAATAAGAACAATAGAAAAGTTGGTAATAGGGGAACTAAATACAAAACTCGTGAGCGGGAGGGGAACGGGAGCGTTGTTAGGTGTTGGAATTGTGGGAAAAAGGCCACATAGCGAAATTTTGTAGACGCGCCCTGGGAAACGGCAGAGGTCCGTTCGTGCGACGCCCAACGAACGGAACAAGACGGTACCAACGCACATAGTTGGTAATATGGGCGCGCCAAATTCCATCTTTATTAGAATAGAACGTAGACCTTATAGGGCATTGGTAGATACGGGAGCAGAGGTATCGGTTATAAGCTGTAGGGTATTTAAAAAATTGCGACTGGGACTTGAACTGCAAAAGAGGGACATTAAACTTCGAACTGCGAATGGATCCCCGTTATACGTTGAAGGCCTTTGTCGTCTACAGGTCCAGATAGGAAGTAAGTCCATACCCCATGATTTTTTAGTCGTGAAAAATCTCAATAGAAACGTTATACTATATATATGAGGTGGTGTACTATTTGTCTCAACCTGATGATGAACCCCTCATCAGGCTGTATGTACCATCTCACCTTAGAAAAATGGTGCTAGTTCAATACCATGATGACAGTGGCCATATGGGGGTGGATAAGACATTCCACTCAATAAAACAAAAGTATTTCTGGCCTTGTTTACTTAGAGAAATAAATGATTTCGTAGGTAAATATATCCCGTGTCAGACAAGAAACCTAAAGAAGCAGCAACCCCACATACAGGAATGTGACTTCCCTCCTTTTCCTTTCGCAAAGGTTGCTTTAGATGTCTCAGGACCCTACCCAAAGACCCATTCAGGTAACCAATACATAGTTACATTCATAGATATGTACAGTGGTTGGCCGGAGGCATTTGCGGTTCCTAACAAGAAGGCAGAAACAGTGGTGCATCTCTTAGTTGACGAAATTTTCCCCAGATTTGGGACACCACTTCAGCTTTTAACTGATAATGGGCCAGAAAATGTCAACAGGGTAATGAAAAAGACATTAGAAACCTAAATATACACCATGTGACAACTTCTTTTTATCACCCCCAGAGCAACGGTAAGGTTGAGAGGTTTCACAGAACAATGCATGATGTTCTAGCAAAAAAAATCGGCAACAACGAACAGTCGTGGGATATTTACATTAACCAAATGTTGGCGGCTATCCGGTTTCATGTGAGCGAGACCACTAAGTTTTCACCGTATTACTTGCTCTACAACAGGGATGTTATTTTGCCCTTGGACAATATACTGAGGCCTCGTCGCATATATTATGGTGATGAGCATCACCAAATTGCACTACAGGAAATGCATCGTAGCTTCACTATAGTTAGGAATAATATAAGAAAAGCGAGGAGAGCCGCGATAGATCAGTCGCGTCGTAAGACGAAAAATACAACTTTTGAGGTTGGTGATTTGGTGTACTATAAGAATCACCAAAAGAAAGGGAAGTTAGATGTGCGCTGGCGGCCATATTATGTGATCGTTGAAAAGACTGGCCCGGTCTCTTATAGAATTAGAGATCAATTAACCGGCTCAGTCATTAAGACGCATGCTGAGCATCTTCGGGCAGCGTCCATGGATGAATGGAAAATCCCTACTTCCGATAGGCCGTTACGAAAGATTGTATTGGCTGCTCCAGTAGAATCCAGTGATTCGGATGACGAATCCGGAGCGGAACAGACCGACTTTCCAGTGCACAAATATCGACACCAACGTGTGGAATCAGACGATGAGTCTGATGTTCCATTAATGGAGCGTCGCATCATGACGCGACGTAAAATGGCGAATAAAAACGTGTCAACTATTGATAGTGATGATAGAATCGGTGGTATAAATAATGTTTCATCCACGTTCGAGGATGATTGCTCAAAGTGCGAAACGTCTGGATCTACTCATGTAGATCAGGGTTTTTCTAGGGAATCACCTAGCAGCGAAGATGTCCAAATGAGGCAAACGTCTGTTGGGGCAAAAAGCACGGATAGACCTGCAGATTCCACAGTTGATTGGAACAAAAAGAAAGAACAACTGAAAAGTCTTGTAGACTTATTGGCTGATATGCTATAGGATTGGGAAAGAAAGCAGTGGGAGGATTAACGATAGTTTAAGTGAAATAGTTAGGTCACCTTCCTTATAGCAAAACATGCGGAAGATACAAACTAATGAATTAAGAGTCACGGGTCCATTTTTTTAGACTAAATTAAGATAGGTGAAACCTCTAATCCTCCACAAGTAAATTGCATGCGGATTAACGTTGGAATCAGGGTAATTTTCTTCGTTTTCTATTGAACATTTCTCGGTCAGACTATGAATGATATGTACTGCAGATAATGGCCATTTTTCTGTGTTCAAACATAGTATGTTTGAAATAAAATTAAATTAAATGAAGTTACATGTGTAACAATAAACTCGAGCGGAAACACGCATGGTGTTGGTCAAAGGTCATTTACTCGATGTCAGTTTAGAAACTGGGGCGCGGTTACCGCCTATGATCATATGGTCGTGCATCGAGGCGTCTACGCGTATGGACAGAGTCGAGAAAGGAAACGAACATTGAAAGTTACAGAAAATTAAAAAAAAAAAAAAAAAAAAAAAAAGAACATTGAAACATCGAGCTGGGAGAACATTATCCTCTGTATAAGTCCCAAGTAATTCTATCATCACTTTTGTGGCAGTCTCACTCATTTTGGCTTCCAACACTGCATCATGAAGCATACGCAAGAGATTCTGTGTTTTTTGTACAGGAAAATTCCACAATGGACACGAACATTGTTGGGTTGCCGATGTAGGCTCCCCCATATATTTTTTTTTTGTTTTGTTTGTTTCGGCGTGCATATGTTTTGTTGTTTCGGCGTGCACATGTTTTGTACAATTGTCGGGCTTGTGTGGCATGGGGGGTGTGAGGGTGTTGCGCTTAAAATGTTCTTAGGTGAACATTTTGGAAAATGGGAGGGCGAGGAGTGTAATATAACAATCTGGCCCCACCCGAGGAAGTGATGCAAGCGATGGTGTTTCCCGTCGGTGAAGGGGGCGGCGAAGCGACAAGACAGGTGTTTGTGAAATATATCCTGTCGAGGCCGGAGCGGATGTCATTTGACCTTATTTCCGACAGCGGCGGAAATGGCTACAGAGGCAAACAGATCAGGTGTCTCTTAGAATTACGTGGGCGTTGCGTGGGCGAGGCAAAACCGGAAGGAAAGTCCCGGTTCTAGAAGACTATATAAAGACCTCGACACACGGATTCGCTAGCAGAGAACGGCCAGTGGAAGCAGAGAAACACCACAGGCAAGACTACACTCCCGTCAACTCATTCTGTGTGCGCTCTCACCCTTCCGTCCTCTATTCCACACGGTTCGTCGTCACTAATAAAAATATAACCTTATATTTTCATATATGCGTGTTTGTTGTTTTGTCGTCGCACGGCGATATATAACATATATATGAACTTATTTATATAAAAAAACTTTTCTGTGCGTCTGTGTGTGTCGATGTGTGTGTGCGAGTGTCCGTTACCTATAGACTCCAAAACGGCTAAACCGATTTTCTTGAAAATTTACACAGTTGTACAATAAGCGTTTGCGAGTGCTCTTAGCTAGGTTTTGGGTCGAGGAACCCCCGATAAATTTCGAAAATCGTTAATCGAAAAAATCGGATTATAGAAGGAGTGGTTTGATTTTAATCAAATTTGATACAATCATAGACAAAGACATAAGAAAGGATATTCAGAATTTTCAAGGTTGCAGTTTTTACAATAGTGCAAAAAATTGATAATATATATATATATATATATATATATATATATATATATAAAAGGCAAGATGATTATGTGTGTGTGTGTGTGTGTGTGTCTGTTTATCTACCTGTATGTCTATTTTTTCAGCCCTTTTATTTTAGTTTTTGCTTCGGGTTTGACTTTAAGTAGGTTTAATGGTAGTTCTTAGTCTCAGCCATGATACCATTTCATCAGAGAACTTATTTAGCCTTCAACATTCAGTTTACGACGAAAAAGTCTTATTTGATATCGATACCAAGAGATCAAAATTTGACTTACATCCATTCATTTTTCTTTCAGTCTACGGTTTCGCTTTAACTGGAAACAATTATTGCTTTTTAGTCTCTCGTGCCAACGTCCAAAGAGTCTGAGCTCCAGGACCATGGATTAGTTTTAAAGATTTAATTACACCCGAGCAATGCCGGGCTATACATATATATATAATGACGTGAAATAATAAATATACGTATTAGGATGCAAATATGTATTGTAATTATTATTCAGGTGTTAACAAAACAGTGTTCAATATATGAACAGAGCTGTATTATATATATATACATATTGTCCTACGTCGTTGGCACGGCTCGGAGTTTCATGCGTTATGCAATCATCAGGTGCATATTTCAAACTGAGATTTTAATAGATTTGAATTTAAGTTCAATCGATGATCATGGAAATTTAATCATGTAATTTTAAGTTACTGCTTTTTTAATAACAAAATTAAAATTTCAATATTCTAAGATACATTTAGATAAAAATTCAAAATTCAAATTCAAATTCAAATAAAAAATATTGAAAATATATAAGTGCAGGAAGAAGAAATCAAAAAATGTAAAAACTAAAATTTATATATATATATATTATATATATATATTTTAAAATGGAACTTTGTCTGTGTGTGTGTGTGTGTGTCTGTGTGTGCGTGTGTGTGTGTGCGTGTGTCCGTTACTTATAGACAACGAAACGGCTGAACCGATTTTCTTGAAAATTTACACAGTTGTACTATAAGCGTCTGCGAGTGTTCTTAGCTAGGTTTTGTGTCGTGGTACACCCGATAAATATCGAAAATTGATTGGTCCGATTTTAAACAAATTTGATACACTCATAGACAAAGACACACGAAACGATATTCAGAAGTTTCAAGATTGCAGTTCTTACAATAGTGCAGAAAATTGATTTTATATATATATATATATATATATATATATATATATATATATATATATAAAAGGCAAGATGTTTGTGTGTGTGTCTGTTTATCTGCCTGTTTCTCTGTATTTATTTTTCAGCCCTTTTATTTTAATTTTTTGCTTTGGGTTTGGCTCTAAGTAAGTATAATTGTAGTTTTTAGTGTCAGCCATGATACCATTTACTCAGAGGACTTATCTGGCCTTTAACATTCAGTTTACGACGAAAAGAACTTATTTGATATCGATACCAGGAAATCAAAATTTGACTGACATCCATTCCTTTTTCTTTCAGTCTACGGTTTCGCTTTAACTTGAAACAACTATTGCTTTTCAGTCTTTCGTGTCAACGTCCAAAGCGTCTGGGCTCCAGGACCATGGATTACTTTTAAATCTTTCATTACACCGGGCTATACTGTTAATATATATATATATATTGACCGTTTCACCCCCAAGCAAGGCGGTTTTGCCACTGGTGCACAGGGGGCTATATAATAGAAGAGTGAAAGCTTAAGCAGGAGGAGAGTGAAGAGAAAGACGAACCAGTTACTGGGGGTGTCGGAGAAAGGGCAAGAGAAGGATGGGAATACCTGTGTGAAGACAGTTGCCAGGGAAAAGTGAGAAAGAAAAAGAAAATACACGAGGTGATGGGTAAAAGGACGAGGGAAGAACTGGTGTCAAGTGAACAAGAGATGGTAATTGGCATTGCATTTAAATTCTTGGAAATTGTCGCCGTCAGGGAAGCAAGTATATGGAAGAGAGTTTCACAGGCGGGAAGTGCGAGAAAGGTGATGGAGTAGATGTGGCGGCTGATTTAACTGTAAATGGGAGAGACTATGTAGCCAGCCTGGTTGCTGGAGTTAATTCTTGTGGCGGGGGCACCAGTGACTTAAGTTCATCGGAGCAGGAGCCATGAAAACATTTGTATAATAGACGGAGGGAAGCCACATCCTGCCGGTGAGAAAGTGTCTGGTGTCGAGCTGCTTGGTTGAGACCGTTCACGTTACAGATTATCCTTTGGAAACTGTTGAGACCCTTGAGATGAATAGCAGGGGCACCCGGCCAGATATGACAATAGTATTCAATGCACGGTCAGATGGTTGATTTGTAAATGTGCAAAAGTCTGTATCCCTTCTGTTAGTTAATATATATATATATATATATATATATATATATATACGAAAAAAAAATCTGTCGCTTTCTGCGTCACTTGATGTAAACAAACTCTCTCCACAGACGCGTTACGTAATGTAAACAAACGCGTCACGTTATGTAAACAAACGCGTCACGTGATGTAAACAAACTCTCTCCACAGATGCTCTCGCGAAATACGTTTCTAATTCAAATTTTAAAATCATTTGTTTCTGATGAAGGACCGAGGGCGGTCTGAAATATAAAATATAATAATAGAAATAGACAAATACTGTCAAAAAAATGCATTTTTAAACTCACAACTTTTTAATAGTTTTTCCTATACATATTAAGACAGTATACGTAGACCATCACTATGTTTTATATATATATATATATATATATATATATATATATATATATATATATATATGAAAAACTACTAAAATGTTGTAAGTTTAAAAATGTATTTTATGACAGTATTTACCTATTTCTATTATTATATATATATATATATATACATATATATATGATATTTCAGACAGGCCTCGGCCTTTCATCATGATTTTGTTTCTGATGAAAGGCCGAGGCCGGTCTGAAATATCAAATATATATATATATATGATAATAGAAATAAATAAATAAATACTGTCAAAAAATACATTTTTAAACTTACAACTTTTTATTAGTTTTTCCTATACATATGAACACAGTATACGTGGGTCATCAATATGTTATATATATATATATATATATATATATATATATATATATATATATATATATATATATTTATTTATTTAAAGAACGTAGAATATTTGGTATTTAAGTCAGGTAAATTCCGACAGAGACGAACTCAAGAGAACTCAATGTTAAATTTATTTATTTAATTTAACAGAGTAATGTAATCTAGAAAAAATTTAGAATTTAATTAAAATTGTAGAATATCTAAAAGATTTTCTAGAGTATATATATATATATATATATATGTATGTGTGTGTGTGTGTGTGTGTGTGTGTGTGTGTGTGTGTGTGTGTGTGTGTGTGTGTGTGTGCGTGTGCGTGTTAACAAGCAGAAGGGATACAGACTTTTTTTTATAATCGTTTCACCCAAGCAAGATAGGGCTACCTCAGTGGTGGGCAAGGGCTTACTGAGAGCGAAAAGAAAAAAAAAATGGTACAGGTGATGTGGAAAAAAAGTAAAGAGAAAGATTGGAATCAAGGATATAGATGGCAATGGACGTTTCATTTAAACTTTTGGCGATTGTAGCTTTATCAGGGAAACAAGTATACGGAATGCAGTTCCACAGGCTGGAAGTGCGAGAAAAGAAACTATTAGAGTTATACGGGCTATATTGCTAGTTTTAAATAATTCTATTTTGTTTTAGCTCGATAAGAACTATTAAACAACAGCCCATATCAATGCTTATGATGAACGCAGTACGACTCTCTTATGATAAGGAATATGAATTTTATGAGCAACGTCTTTTTACGGGAGGTGCTTTCAAATAACAACGACAAAAAAAAAATATATAAAAAAATAAAAAATAAAAATAAACCACCCGAGTCTATAAATTTGCGAGTTATTCATCTTAACAGGGAAAAAATATGACGTGTTGCATTCTTAGGAAAATATGATTAATATAATCTTTTATACTATATTATTTTTCAGTAGAAATTCTGGTGTTATTATTTTTTTTTTCATTTAATATTAGTATTTTTTCATAATTCGTATAGATAATGCATTTATACGTTTTATTCTTTTTCTTAACAATCTAATATTGGTTATCTGCATGTTTCTTCACCTAACCTTATAAGAATATCAATTATAGTATTTATATATATATATATGTGTGTGTGTGTGTGTGTGTGTGTGTGTGTGTGTGTGTGTGTGTGTGTGTGTGTGAGTGTGAAATTTGTTTTATTTGCAAGGAAAGAGTGCCCGATTTTGGAATCAGAGTGATTAAAGATATCAAAAGTTTGTACACAAAAATTAAGATTTTCAACCCAGTTAAAGCGCATTGAATATGCGGCGTTTATATCTATCTATCTATCTATCTATCTATCTATCTATCTATCTATCTATCTATCTATCTATCTATCTATTAGTCAGTCTGTTCCTATCTATCTATCTATCTATCTATCTATCTATCTATCTCAGTCTGTTCATATCTATCTATCTATCTATCTATCTATCTATCTATCTATCTATCTATCTATGTCAGTCTGTTCATATCTATCTATCTATCTATCTATCTATCTATCTATCTATCTATCTATCTATCTCAGTCTGTTCATATCTATCTATCTATCTATCTATCTATCTATCTATCTATCTATCTATCTATCTCAGTCTGTTCATATCTATCTATCTATCTATCTATCTTAATATGCTCACATATCTATCTATGACGAGGTGCGTTATGGGGCAGTGGATAACAGCTCGGGACGAGAAATAGCGAATCTGATTTCGAATTCGAGTTGAACTCGTTGCATTCACAAACGCACAAATGGGAAAGTTATGAATCCTTCGGATCTCCCTCTAACTATGGGTTAAATAGCAGGACAGATTGTGTTCTATAGCCTTGGTTAGCAAACGTTCTACAGCACAGAAATAATGACAAACTACTGCGGAGAAATTTTCTGCCCAGTCAGTCAGGTTTCTTTCGAGAAATGATCACCCACGCCCACACATATTTTCAAGGCTACAGGACCTATTCTAACCTGTTATTTACTCATACCAGGATATAAATATTACTAAGATCCGAATGATTAAAATTATATATATATATATATATATATATATATATATATATTCCATTTGTAATCGAGTTATTACACGACCTAGGTTTCTACCATAATACAAATGTGCACTGGTCTAATCTTCTTATAACCAGAAACTAAGTAATCAATCAATCAATCAATCAAGCAATCAATCAATCAATCAATCTATATATATATATATATATATATATCTCCAAGTGAATAAAGAACGAAGAAAATATTAACAACGTTCAAAACATTAATTTAAAACAGTGCTCAATATAAAAATAGAGCTTGAATATTTTCCATAAATTATAGTTTAGAACATGTACACATTACAATTTACTACAAAAGTGTACATTTTGTTTCGACATCGAAAGAACAATGTATTATCAGGTAGTTACAACTATTGAATTTCTAGAATTGTCACAAAATTAAATATGTAATGTGTAACAAATATAAATATTTATTTTTTTACGAATATTTTCTAAAGAAAAAATAATTCTAAAATTTGTGAATTATAATTTTTCGATTTTGAAAGAATTTCCAAAAGTGTTTTTCACGGCAATATCATGGACCGAACATGTGAGCAACGATGAGGTTTTGGAGAGAATGTAAGGGAGTAAAAATAATAGTGGTGTCAAGGAACAAAACGTTCTTTTCACAGTCAATCTCATTTTGAGCACGTTTATTAATGTTGGCCGCATTTTTTAATTATTATTATTATGTCATTTTTCAACTTAATTCTATTTCTGCTATTGGTCGCGTTACCTACCAAGTCTTCAGAAAGACCTAAGGAAGTTCGTGGTGTGTTGTTATGGCTCCATTTCATGCTTTTTCTATCTCCCCTAACATCCCTAGCGTTACATAGACAAAGTTCTCCTTAGTGTGTGGGCTGTACTTAACAAGACAATTTTTTGTATATCTCTTAAGCTGGGGTTTCCAGGGATTCTTTCAATGTGTTGTATTGTTCCCATTTTTTATCATTCCAAGTGCACCTACTATCACTGGCACAACTCTTGTTTTCAATTTCCACATTTTTTCTATTTCAATTTCCAGGTCTTTATATTTTGACAGTTTTTCAAATTCCTTGGTTGCTATGTTACAATCCGCTAGACAAGCCATATCAATTAATAGGCAAGTTTTCTCTTTCTGGTTTTTAACAATTATGTCCGGCCTATTTGCTTCAATTTTTCTGTCTGTGTAGATGGTATAATGCTATAGAATGGTTACATCTTCTATTTCTGTAACCGGTGCTGGGTGATGTTCATACCAGTGTTTGTTTACAGCTTTTCCATAGTGTTTGCATATTATCCAATGTAAATATTGCCCCACTCTATCGTGACGATTTTTATATTCATTTGGGGCAAGTACAGAAGAGCCTGAGATTAGATGGTTTATTGTTTCTTGGTTTTTATCACAAAACCTGCATTTTGGATCCATATTATTATGTATAATATTTGCCTGAAAGTTTCTAGTGAAAAGACTTTGGTCTTGCGCTGCAAGAATAAAGCCTTCAGTTTCAGACTTTAATCACGTAACCATCGATGAGTATTAACTTTATCAACATTGGATTTATTGGCACGTTCTGGATATTGGCCATGCAGAGGTTTGCGTTGTTTTGTTCCATTTTTTTTTTCATTCCAAGTGAATATTATGTTTTTATATTCTTAATCATTTCGCCCCAAACTTGAGAGGAAGGATGCGAGTTAGTGAGATAGGAGACGTCTATTGACTGTACATTTAAATTCCTGGAGATTGTAGCTGTCGGGGAAGCAAGTATATGGAAGAGAATTCCACAGGCGGGAAGTGTGAGAAAAGAAGCTATTAGAGTAGAATTTGCGGTTACATTTTATCGGTTTCACCGTAAGAGGGTGGGACCTAGTTGCTAGTCTAGTAGCTCGTGTAAATGTCATACATAGGGGTCACCAGTGAGCTAAGTTCATTGGAGCAGAAGCCGTGAAAGTATTTGTACAAGAGACACAGAGAAGCCACGCCGGTGAGAAAGTGACTGTAGCCGTGTTGACTAGTCGTTATCGATTACATTTCATATTCTCCGTTGTATTTTGTCAAGAAACCCGAGATGAATAGCAGGGACGGGGCACCCGACCAAATGTGGCAGCAGTATTCAATACACGGGCGGATGGTAAATTTATATATGTGGGATGGATTCAGACGGGAAAAACTTCCTGGCCCTACACAGAGAACCGACCTTCTTAGTAGTGGATTTAGCTATGGATACGATATAGTCATTCCATTTGAGGTCCTCTGAGAGTGTTAAGACAAGGAGGCGTAGTGATTTGCTTTCAGGGAGGCTAGCCTGATCCATGGTAATTGTGGCAGTGGGTAGGTACTATTGTCTATGATGGTTAAAAGATAGCAGCCATTTCTTACCACCACAGATTGGAGTTCCTTCTCAAGCTTGGCAGCGAGGTTCGCTTTATCGCCCACAACGGAATTTTGATCGAGGCGAGAGTAAACTGTGGTGTCATCGGCGTACATGCCTACTTGGGATCTTATAGCATCGGGGAGATCGTTAATGTAGATCAGAAACAGCGTAGGACCTAGGATGGAGATTATTGTTTTACATGGACAAAGTTCTTCTTTGTGTGTGGGCTGTACTTTTTTGTATATCTCCTAAGCTGGAGTTACCAGGGATTCTTACAATGTCTTCAAATTTTCAAATTATTTGGTTGCTATATCTGGAAAAGCCATATCAATTATTCGGTAATTTTTTTTTCTTTTTGGTTTTTAACAATAATGTCTGGCCTATTTGCTTCAATTTTCTTGTCTGTATTAATGGTGTAATCCCATAGAATGGTGACATCTATTATTTCTGTAACCGGAGCTGGGTGATGTTCGTACCAGTATTTGCTTACATATTTTCCATAGTCTTTGCACATTGCCCAATGTAAATATTGCCCCACTCTATCGTGACGATTTTTATATTCATTTGGAGAAAGTAGAGAACATCCTGAGATTAGATGGTCTATTGTTTATTGGTATTTATCACAGAATCAGCATTTTGGATCCATATTATCATGCATAAAATTTGCCTGAAAGTTCCTAGTGAAAAGACTTTGGTCTTGCGCTGCAAGAATAAAGCCTTCAGTCTCAGACTTTAACCCAGATGCACGTAACCATCGATGAGTATTAACTTTATCAACATTGGATTTATTGGCACGTTCTGGATATTGGCCATGCAGAGGTTTGTCTTGTCAGCGTTGTTTCATCTGTTCAAGAGCTTTATCCTTGGCTTTGTTTTTCATATTTTTTGCTGCAATAGCTTCGGTTTTGCTTTTCTGTAGAATTTACTAAATGTAAATATTGTTTGTATTTACTGCCTTCTTTTATTATTGAATATTTTTTCTTTCTGTTTTCATGTTGTTTGACTAATTGTATCATCCAGTCCTTTGTTGTTTCTATGTATGTTAGTATGCCAATAGTTGTTAACTTTTATGACAATTCTAACTGAACAAAACCTCTTTCACCTTCTTTACGGGGTATGTATAGAAGGTCTACATCAGCCTTTGAATGATGCATCTTATGCTTAGAATGAAGCTTTCTTGTTTTAGAATCCATTCGTCTGATGTCGTTTAGAGTCCAGTTCAAGATGTTGAAACTATATTGGACCACTGGGTTAGTAAGACTATTAATGGCCAGAATTCTGTTATGATATTTCAATTCAGATTTTAATACCAGTGGTAGTCTTCTATTGTACACTTTACGCACTATTTCTTTCATTTTTTATGGTGAATGTTTTCACTCTCATTTACACCTAGGTTTTTATAAGCTTCTTCTGGCTCTAAATCTTTTATTCTTACAGCAGGGTCTAAGCTAATTGAGGACGTTTGTTGTAGAGATCCTCGTAAATCTGTAGCACATTTATTCAAATTGAATTTCATTCCAATGTTTTCACTGAAGCCTTTTACAGTTAGCATACATCTTTAAGTCATCTATAGATGGCTTATTTTCTTTTGAGTTATTTTACAACCACATTCTGTATTGTTAAGTTGTCTTGTTAATGTTATTAATGATATGCAAAATAGACAAAGAGTCACCTTGAAAATATACCTCTTTTGATGTTTATTTCACCAGACTTATAGTTTCCATTTATATGATTGAGGTAAAAGGTTGTTTTCCATCGCGGCATACATTGTTTGATGAAATTGATGTTGACGGGTGATACCTTGTATATATTAAAAGTCATTAAGATCGAGGAATATGGTACACTATCGAATGACTTACGATAATCTATCCAGGCAGTACTAAGATTTTTCTTTGCATTGTAGCAGTTTTCCATGATCATCTTGGTAATATGTAATTGGTCTTTACATCCGTAACAGCCACGTTTGCACTCTTTTTGTTCAAGCGGTAGCATGTCATTTCTTTCCAAGTAGAATCATGTTTGCTTTGTTAAAATAGATGTTAATAGTTTGTATGTCGTCGGAAAGCATGTAATTGGTCTGTAGTTTTTCGGGTTATTTGTGTCACTATTCTTGGGTAGGAGAAATGTAATTACTCTGGTCATCCATGCAGGGATTTTAGTGGGATGGTTAACCATTTCTTGAAGATCTTTGGCTAATTTTTTATGTCCTGTATTTAAATAATATAACCAGAAGTTAGGAATTTTATCTATTCCTGGAAATTTCTATTTCAGTTCACATTTAACATCCTCCTCTGTGATTCCAACCCATGTCTGTTCGGGTTTATTTTTCATTCGTTTTATCTCTTGCGCAATCCAGTTTGCCTTTTTGTAATGTTCTTTAGGGCAAGCCCATATTTTTTCCCAGAACTTCTTACATTCTGGGGGGTAGATGGTGGGTACTGTCACTTGAATTCTTTTTTTACCTATTTCCCTGTAAAATTTCTTTACATCGGTTTGAAAGTATATATATATATCTTTCTGTAGAATCTTGATCTTTTCTCATAGCGTCTTATTTTTTGAGCCTTCATTTGTATTGTTTACTTTATTTTTTCCTTAGTTGATAGCACTTCATCTTCATTTCTAATGTTGTATTTTCTTTCGACTCTTCTGCCTTTTCTAGTTCTTACATTTATTCCTCTTCTCAGTTCATCGAATACTGATAATTCACTTCTAAGTTGTTCGATTTCTTTTTCTATTTTTCTTTTCCTAGGTGGATCTTCATGTCTGCGAGGCTGCCTTGTTTTAAATATGATGTTCAATTTTTTGTTGCTGCTATTGCTGATGCATATATTGCTTCATTGAGATTTATATGAGTGTTTTCTTCATCTAAAATTAATTTGAGTGCTGCATTATAAAGCTTAATAGTTTCGAGGTTATGCTTTGTTGGTTGTAATTTGGGGAGCTGTTCTCGTTTCTCCATTGCAATATTTTGTATCTGACTTATATGTTTCTTGATTTCTTCCTTGGCTTCTTTTATACTGTTCTTGTTTTCCGTAAAATAATTCTGTTCAATGTGTTCTGAACTCGATTTATTGCCGTCTTCTAACTGACTCAGATCACACCTTTCCAGCACTTTTAAACTTACAGCATTATCTTCACAGTGATTTGTGTGTATCACGGTTTCTACATTATGACCTGTGGCTTCTGTGATGTTACTACTTTCTGTTTCTGATTCCGGTTCCTTTTCATATTTTGTTGATTCGTCTATTCTGGTTGCAATTCTTTTTATCACATTAATTTTAGCCTCTGTCAATCGGTTATTTCGCATGATGTATCTTCGTACATTGGCTAATTTATTTTCGTCAATGTACTTTCTATTTGTTTGTCCAACCTTTTCTCGCCAAATATCATATGTTTGGCGGGTGGTGTTTTTTGAGCTTTGAGCAACGCTTCATGAAATGCAGTCATAACGACTTTGTACTCCCCACGAGACCATTTTATTTTTCTTTCTTTAAATATACGGTGATAGATCTAGCTGGAGAATTTTCAGGGCCATCATTAGGATTATCCTGGTTGTGGGGACCTGAAGATTCATTTTTTGTGTAGGAGTTTGTTCCTATGGCAGATTTTTCGACCTCAGGTAGGTTTTCTCCTAAAGGACGGGCTCCCCATTTAACCACTGGAAGAGCGATACTGGACTTTTTATTTCTATTTGTATTTCTCATGTTTTTCCCACGAGTGACGCACGGGTCTAAAAGTCCACCAAAGTTGCCCGGCACGCTGGGTAACAGTCTTTTACAAACATGGTTCCGAAGCCTGTAGGGAATCGTTTGTGACCTCATAACGCAGTAGCCATTCACTACTCGGCACGAGTAACACCTTGAGTTGCGGGTTGTTGTTCGGAGTTTTTTTTTTCTCCTTAATAGGTTGCCAAACGACGGCTGAGAGAGAAGCGATTGGAATTAAAAAAGAAAGACGCTGGTTAAAACAACAACAAAAAAAAAAAACTTAAACGTTGCAGCCGCTTAACGAAACAAAACATCACTACACTCGAGTATTTTGTCAAAAAAAATAACAATTGCTACCATCACTAGTCCTTGTAACAAAAATAATTGTTTAAAAAAAATTAAGCTGAAAAAAAAAAAAGTTGACATACGTTTAAGTTTAGTACTGCTGTGAAATTTAAAAATAATAATTTGTGCGTCCACTCTATATTCAAAGCGTTCTTTCATTAAGGTCGTCGAAAATGGTGTTATCAAAATAAAATATTTAAATAAATAAAATAAATAAATAAATAAATAAAAATAAATAACAATTGCTACCATCACTAGTCCTTGTAACAAAAATAATTGTTTAAAAAAACATTAATGGAAAAAAAAGTTGACATACGTTTAAGTTTAGTACTGCTGTGAAATTTAAAAATAATAATTTCAGTGTCCACTCTATATTCAGTTATTCTTTCATTAAGGTCGTCGAAAATGGTGTTATCAAAAATAAAATATTTAAATAAATAAAAATAAATAAATAAATAAATAAAAAATAACAACTGCTACCATCACTAGTCTTGTAACAAAAATAATTGTTTAAAAAATTAATGGAAAAAAAAAAAGTTGACATACGTTTAAGTTTAGTACTGCTGTGAAATTTAAAAACAATAATTTGTGCGTCCACTTATATTCAGTTATTCTTTCATTAAGGTCGTCGAAAATGGTGTTGTCAAAACAGTATTTAAATAAATAAAAATAAATAAATAAAATAAATAAAAATAAATAACAATTGCTACCATCACTAGTCCTTGTAACAAAAATAATTGTTTAAAAAAAATTAATGGAAAAAAAAAAGTTATATACGTTTAAGTTTAGTACTGCTGTGAAATTTAAAAATAATAATTAAAGTGTCCACTATATTCAGTTATTCTTTCATTAAGGCTGTCGAAAATGGTGTTATCAAAATAAAATATTTAAATAAATAAAAATAAATAAATAAATAAATAAAAATAAATAATAATTATGCACACACTACTAGTCCCGTAACAAAAATAATTGTTTAAAAAAAATTAATGGAAAAAAAAAAAAGTTGACATACGTTTAAGTTTAGTACTGCTGTGAAATTTAAAAATAATAATTTGTGCGTCCACTCTATATTCAGTTATTCTTCTTACTAAGGTCGTCGAAAATGGTGTTATCAAAATAATATTTAAATAAATAAAAATAAATAAAATAAATAAATAAAATAAATAACAATTGCTACCATCACTAGTCCTTGTAACAAAAATAATTGTTTAAAAAAATTAATGGAAAAAAAAAAGTTGACATACGTTTAAGTTTAGTACTGCTGTGAAATTTAAAAATAATAATTTGTGCGTCCACTCTATATTCAGTTATTCTTTCATTAAGGTCGTCGAAAATGGTGTTACTAAAAATAAAATATTTAAATAAATAAAAATAAATAAATAAATAAATAAAAATAAATAAATAATTGGTTACCATCACTAGTCTCAACAAAAAATAATTGTTAAAAAAAATTAATGGAAAAAAAAAAAGTTGACATACGTTTAAGCTTAGTACTGCTGTGAAATTTAAAATAATAATTTGTGCGTCCACTCTATATTCAGTTATTCTTTCATTAAGGTCGTCGAAAATGGTGTTATCAAAATAAAATATTTAAATAAATAAAAATAAATAAATAAATAAATAAAAATAAATAACAATTGCTACCATCACTAGTCCTTGTAACAAAAATAATTGTTTAAAAAAAATTAATGGAAAAAAAAAAGTTTGACATACGTTTAAGTTTAGTACTGCTGTGAAATTAAAAATAATAATTTGTGCGTCCACTCTATATTCAGTTATTCTTTCATTAAGGTCGTCGAAAATGGTGTTATCAAAATAAAATATTTAAATAAATAAAAATAAATAAATAAATAAATAAAAATAAATAAATAATTTGTTACCATCATTTATATCCTTGTAACAAAAAATAATTGTTTAAAAAAAAAAATTAATGGAAAAAAAAAAGTTGACATACGTTTAAGTTTAGTACTGCTGTGAAATTTAAAATAATAATTGTATGTCCACTCTATATTCAGTTATTCTTTCATTAAGGTCGTCGAAAATGGAAAGAGTCAAAAATAAAATATTTAAATAAATAAAAATAAATAAATAAATAAATAAAAATAACAACAATTGCTACCATCACTAGTCCTTGTAACAAAAATAATTGCTGCAAACAATGAAAAAAAAAAGTTGACATACGTTTAAGTTTAGTACTGCTGTGAAATTTAAAAAATAATAATTTGTGCGTCCACTCTATATTCAGTTATTCTTTCATTAAGGTCGTCGAAATGTGTTATCAAAATAAAATATTTAAATAAATAAAATAAATAAATAAATAAATAAAAATAAATAAATAATTGCTACCATCACTAGTCCTTGTAAATAAAAATAATTGTTTAAAAAAATTAATGGAAAAAAAAGTTATATACGTTTAAGTTTAGTACTGCTGTATTTAAAAATAATAATTTGTAAGTCCACTGTATCTGTGCTAATTTTTTTCATTATAATACGAAAAGGTGTTATCAAAAAATAAAATATTAAATAAATAAAAATAAATAAATAAATAAATAAAAATAAATAACAATTAAAAATAAGATTACCAGTCTCTATGTAAAATGTAAAAAATAATTATTAAAAAAATTAATGAAAAAAAAAAAGCTGAGTATACGCTTTAAGTTTTTAGTACTACAGAATAAAATAATAATTAGAAAGGGTTCACCGTATTCGCAGTTATTCTTTTTTCATTAGTATTTAAAATAAAAAGTTATCAAAATAAAATATTAAATAAATAAAAATAAATAAATAAATAAAATAAAATAAATAAATAATTATAATTAATATCTCGTAAAAAAAAAAATAATTGTTTAAAAAAAAAATTAATGAAAAAAAAGGCTATATATTAAGTTTAAAATGTTTAAATTAAAAATAATAATTAAAATTCACTCTATATTCAGTTATTCTTTCATTAAGGCTGCCGAAAATGGTGTGCTAATAAATAAATATTTAAATAAATAAATAAATAAAATAAATAAATAAATAAAATAAATAAATAAAATAACATGATTGTTCTAAGGAAGAATATCGTAGAAATTATAATGAAACTGTTTTTCATCGTATACTTTCTAGAATACTTCTTATAGTTATCCTTTTTAATTTTTCATTAATTCCAAAATATTTGTCCCGAGATACATTTATTGTAAAGATTAAGTTAATCATACCTATGTATATTTTAAAAGTTATGATATTAAGAATATATCCGCTTGACCGGAATAAATACGAAATTAAGTTGGAAAAAGAATTCTTACTGTACAAAACAGACCTCTTCTATACTTCTAAAAGATATCCTACTATTGAAGTTATCTTCTACTTTGAATAAACATTGAAATATATAGGTCTCTGAACGATTTACCATTTAGAAACAAACAAATATGAATAAAATAGTATTTGTTTTTTATTTTTATTTTTTCAAGGAATAGCAACCCCTTGAGGTCATTTAATGCCGAAGCATTTGTTCATTCAAAAACATATTTTATTGGTAAAATTTTCTTTCGAAAACGTATTTTTGTTGGTAACATTTTACCTTCAAAAACGTACTTTTGTTAGTAACATTTTTCCTTCAAAAACATATTTTTGTTGGTAGCATTTTTCCTTCAAAAACATATTTTTGTTGGCAACATTTTTCCTTCAAAAACATATTTTTGTTGGCAACATTTTTCCTTCAAAAACATATTTTTGTTGGTAGCATTTTTCCTTCAAAAACATATTTTTGTTGGCAACATTTTTCCTTCAAAAACATATTTTTGTTGGTAGCATTTTTTTCTTCAAAAACATATTTTTGTTGGTTACAGTTTTCCTTCAAAAAACGTATTTGTTGGCAATATTTTTTCTTCAAAAATGTTTTCTTGGTCATATTTTTCATTCAAAATTTTTATGTATATATTTTATAAATGTTTGTTTTTATACTTTCATAGTGTTTTAATCCAGGCTTGGAGAGTTAATTATTTGCCCATAGCTAGGACCCTAACAGGTGCTACCACTCTGGGTTAGATTGGACCTGGGAACAAGAGCAATTAAGAGGCGGTTCCATGCTCCTCGCAACCTCGAAATCAGAGGCCTTGCTGCTGGATGCAGTTTCTTGTCATACCCAGGACGGAAATAAAATAAAGATGATAACGCAATCTATATTTTTAAAAACATTTTCTTCTAAGCATTACTGCTTACAGTAATTGGAAGATTTGAATGAATATACAAAAGAATCCGTAATTCGGAAGAGAGAAAAATAAAATAAAATCAAAGAACTTCCTCAGATTTGAAAACGAAATTTTAACAAAATTTTTGTCAAATGGTATCTTGCTTTTTGTAACGGAATAGAAAACTCATTGTAATGTAAGAAACATTAAATTTTATTTGTCAAGAATATAACAATTATTAGCAATAACAAAATCCTTCTCGAAAACAGTTTCCATTGTTATTAAGGAAAAGAAAAAAAGTTTGGCTTACTGGACAGAAATACGACTGATAAGACCGAATGTATATCTTTTCTACTCTTAGAGGTTTTCCTTTGAAGACGGTGTTTCAACGATCTGATTAAACAAACAGCTTAAGGTGATCTGATTAAATGTGTTAATCTGAGTTAGGCGGATGATCTCAACTATCCCAACGTAATGATTTGATATTATCTGTCATTTATTAACTGAATGTGGGTTCACGATTGCGTTGGGAAAAATGACACAGTTTTTCGATGAACTCAAGATAGAGAGTTTGGGTTCGAGTCTGTTTTCTTCAACCCTTCAAGTTGCTGATGATAAATATCAACAGTAATTGTCACAAGTTCAAGACGCATCCTAGACAAAACCTGACACTTACGAGCCGTATTCCCTCAGTGAGTAGGCGATCATGGCCCTTCACAATATCATGTCTCTTTTAGCTTGTCATATGTTTCTAATTTTCTGCTATTTCTCTTAAAAAATAGATGAAAATTAAAAACATATGAATAACGCCTAGGCTTCCAAAACAAAGCTGCTATCTATTAACCATCACAGACAATCGCTCCTACCTACCATTAGCATGGATCAGGCTAGTCTCCCTGAAAATAAAACACTGCGCCTCTTCGGGTTAACTCTCACAACAGACCTCAAGTGGAATGACTATATAGAATCCATAGCTAAATCCGCTGGTAAGAAGATCGGTTCTCTGTGCAGGGCCAGGAAATTTTTCTCGTCTGAAACAATCGCGCACATATAAAAATCTACCATCTACCCGTGCATTGAATACTACTGCAATATCTGGTCAGGTGCTCCTGCTATCCTTAGAGGTCCTTGACAAAATCCAACGAAGAAACTGTAATATGATCGATCTCGACTTGGTAGATAGGGTACAGTCATTTTCTCACCGGCGCAATGTGGCTTCCCTGTGTCTCTTCTTCAAATACTTTCACAGCTTCTGCTCTGATGAACTTAGCTCACTGGTACCCACTATATATGAATTTACTCCAGCCTCAAGATTGGCAACCGGGTCCGACCCTTTTGCTGTGAAACCAATAAATTGTAAACGCAAATTCTACTTCCTCAGCGTTTTTTCTCGCACTTTCCGTCTGTGGAATTCCCTTCCGTTTATTTGCTTCCCCAACAGCTACAATCTTCAAGAATTCAAATGTAAAGTTAGTAGTCATCTCCTATCTCACTAACTTGCATCCTCTCTCTCATGCTCTTTTCTTCGTCCACCCCTCTTTCATCAGTATTCTCATCCTTCTCTTACCCTCTTCCTGACACCCCCTTTAACCTGTCATTCTTTTTCGTAACTTTCCTTTTAGGCAACAGTGGCAGTAAAATGCCTTCTTTTGGGTGACGATGATTAAAAATAAAAATAAAAAAAGAAGATGAGGATGTGCGTTGTGGTGCAGTAGATATCGACTCGGAACGAGAGATCGGAGTGCCGAGTTCGAATTCCAGTTGAATTCCTTGCATTCACTTACACACAAATACCCTTGGGAAAAGTATTAATTCGTCTCTTTCCTCCAGTTATGGGTTAAATAACAGGACAGATTGGGTTCTATAGCCTTGGCTGGTAAACTGTCTATCTAAATGGTAACCTACTGCGGCATAATCTTCTGCCCAGTCAGTCATGTCTCTTTTGAGACATGATCGCCCAAAGCGTGTATCACGTATGGCAATTAACTGACTGACTAAATATAATAGTTGGAGACATGATTAAGGCTTTTACTGAGCATAAAGTGGAGGATCGGTTTTCTATTGTTATGAAGTAATAAACTAATCCACCACTAATTACTACTTAATAATATAGTACATTTCTTCCCCGTCTAGCTATGAGTCAATTAATAGGAGAGGATTGGGTTCTATAACATTGGCTGGCAACCAGTCTACCACAGAAAGCAATGGCAACCTACTGCGGGATAGTCTTCTGCCCAGTCAGTCATGTCTCTTTTGAGACATGATCGCCCAAAGCGTGTATCACGTATGCCAATTAACTGACTAAATAAATAGTTGGAGACATGATTAAGGCTTTTACTGAGCATAAAGTGGAGGATCTGTTTTCTATTGTTATGAAGTAATAAACTGATCCCCCACTAATTACTACTTAATAATATAGTACATTTCTTCCCCGTCTAGCTATGAGTCAAATAATAGGACAGATTGGGTTCAATAACATTGGCTAGCAACCAGTCTACCGCAGAAAGCAATGGCAACGTACTGCGAGATAGTCTTCTGCCTAGTCAGTCAGTCATGTCTCTTTTGAGACATGATCGCCCAAAGCGTGTATCACGTATAGAACTTAACTGATTGACTGAATATAATAGTTGGAGACATGATTAAGGCTTCTACTGGGCATAGTAGGGGTGTCAGTTTTCTATTGTCATGAAGTAATAAACTAATCCCCCACAAATTCCTACTTAATAATATAATACATTTCTTTCCCTTCTAGCTATGAGTCATACAACATGATAGAAGCCAGTCTACCGCAGAAAGCAATGGCAACTTACTGCGGGATAATCTTCTGTCCAGTCAGTCATGTCTCTTTCGAGACCTGATCGACCAAGCGTGTTTCACGTATGACACTTAACTGACTGACTGTTTCTCCTAAATCCTGTTTTTCTATCCATTTACTCAAGCCTATCGAGAATGTTTTCTTCTGTTTTGCTTTCTATCAATCTACCCTGTGAGTATTTGATTCTCCAAACCCTCCTTTTTCATTAAATGCTTCAGCTCTCTTTTCCCGATGTTAAGTATAAATTTACTTTTTGTTTCCATTTTCTCTAAGATCTTGCCGTATTATCCTCAGCATCCTTCTGTAGAACCACATTTCTGTTGCTTCAAATCTCGTTTTCATATTCAAAAAATATTTACCAGCATTAAATGTCATATAGGAACTGATATCTCTACACTTCTCTGTTTATCCTGAATTTAATACGTCCTGTTCGTATCTAATTTTCCAAGCTCTCTTTCTTCATATGTTCCTGCATTTCAGCTGTCTCTTGCTGATGTTAAGTCTAAATTTCCTTTTTGCTCTCATTGTCTCTAACAGTTCTCTAACTCTGCTTCGTTATAATTCGCCTTTGCTTACATGTTCAGTCCATGGTATCCTCAGTATCCTTCTGTTGTACTACATTTCTCTTGATTCAAATCAAGAAGACACTGTCCAACAGTCACCGTCTATAGGATGAAAATTATCACTCTCTCAGTTAAGTGCATACTTGATACACAATTGGGTGATCATGTCTCGAAAGGGAAGACGGATGGGCAGTATGTTGCCATTACTTTCTGCGGTAGACTGACTGCCAACCAAGGTTTCAGAACTGAATCTGCCCTGCTATTTAACCAATAGCTGGAAAGAGAAGAGATGGATTAATACTTTTCCCAAGGGTTTTTGCGCGAAAGTGAATGCAACTAATTCAACTGGAACTCGAACTTGCGAACTTGGCTCTCCGAATTCTCGTTCCGAGCCAATTTCCATTGCACCACAACGCATCACTACACTATTTATATTCGATATTTTTCTACTGCTCATGCCTAGGGATATCATCAGTTGAATTAGTTGCATTCACTTTCGCGCAAAAACCCTTGGGAAAAGTATTAATCCATCTCTTCTCTTTCCAGCTATTGGTTAAATAGCAGGGCAGATTCAGTTCTGAAACCTTGGTTGGCAGTCAGTCTACCGCAGAAAGTAATGGCAACATACTGCCCATCCGTCTTCCCTTTCGAGACATGATCACCCAAGTGTGTATCAAGTATGCACTTAACTGAGAGAGTGATAATTTTCATCCTATAGACGGTGACTGTTGGACAGTGTCTTCTTGATTTGAATCAAGAGAAATGTAGTACAACAGAAGGATACTGAGGATACCATGGACTGAACATGTAAGCAAAGGCGAATTATAACGAAGCAGAGACCTTCCAACATTTTGAACCTCATCAAGCATGAGCATCAGAATTTTCATGGGTTTGCTGTGCGCCTGTATGTGTGACTTTATGTAGGTATTCGATGGTACAATCAAGTATTTTTTATAGTACTTTTACATTGGCAATCAATGTAAACAAAGAAATTAATCCTTGAAGATTGTTACGCATGCGTCCATGCCGAAATTGTAGCTTCCTTCCGGAGACTATCTTTCTCTGGATCCGCGGAAGTATTTTGAAATTCTTTTCGAATTTTTATTTTCACTTCCTTCTCAAAATCCGGAAACAGATATTAATTATCGCTGAAGATTAAAATACAAAACCTTTCGCTTAACACCCCACCGCAAAGAACGGGAATAATATTTAAGTGGTTAATTTTATAGCAGTCATGGTAAAAAATGACGTATACACAGGAAAAGGCGCGTGCGCGCGCACGCGTACGCGCGCGCGCACACACACACACACGCACTGATTATATTACTTTCTTCAGTATTCTGTTAATTTAAGCGTTATTATTTTGATTAATATAATTATTATTTTTATAATTTTTATAATTTTTATTTTACTCATTATTCGATTACTTTACTCATAACTATTTTGCCTATTACTTTGATTATTATTATTATTATTATTATTATTATTATTATTATTTTATAATTATTATATTATTGCTTTACTCATTATTACTTTACTCAATATTCTGTTATTTTACTCATTACTAGCAGTATAGCCCGGCGTTGCTCGGGTGTAATGAAAGCTTTAAAACTAATCCATGGTCCTGGAGCTCAGACTCAGCCTAAAGAATATTTGAAATAATAAAATAATTGCGACAATTTACCAATCGCACCTAGTATATATATATATATATATATATATATATATATATATATACTAGCAGTATAACCCGGCGTTGCTCAGGTGTAATGAAAGCCTTAAAATTAATCCATGGTCCTGGAGCTCAGACTCAGCCTAAAGAATATTTGTGTGAAGTGTGGTGAGAATCGGATAAAAATTGTGGATTTGTATAAAGGACATACAGTACAGACAGATAAACAGACACACACATACAATCATCTTGCCTTTTATATATATATATATATTATCGATTTTCTACACTATTGTGAGAAATGCAACCTTGAAATTTCTGAATATCGTTTCTTATGTCTTTGTCTATGAGTGTATAAAATTTGATTAAAATCGGACCACTCCGTCTATAACCCGATTGTTTCGATTATCGATTTTCGATATTTATCGGGGGTACCTCGACACAAAACCTAGCTAAGAACACTCGCAGACGCTTATAGTACAACTGTGTAAATTTTCAAGAATATCGGTTAAGCCGTTTCGGAGTCTATAGGTAACGGACACACACAGACACACACACAGACACACACACACACACACACACACACACACACAGACACACACACACACACACAGAGAAAAAGTTCCATTAATAAATAAGTTTAGATTACTTTGATTATTATTTTGGTGGTTTTTTATTATTTTGTAATTATCACATTAATAATTTTTATTATTTTATAATTATCACATTAATAATTTTTATTATTTTATAATTATCACATTAATAATTTTTATTATTTTATAATTATCACATTAATAATTTTTATTATTTTGTAATTATCACATTAATAATTTTTATTATTTTATAATTATCACATTAATAATTTTTATTATTTTATAATTATCACATTAATAATTTTTATTATTTTATAATTATCACATTAATAATTTTTATTATTTTGTAATTATCACATTAATAATTTTTATTATTTTATAATTATCACATTAATAATTTTTATTATTTTATAATTATCACATTAATAATTTTTATTATTTTGTAATTATCACATTAATAATTTTTATTATTTTATAAT
Source organism: Ascarosepion bandense (assembly GCA_037127315.1). Taxonomy (NCBI): domain Eukaryota; kingdom Metazoa; phylum Mollusca; class Cephalopoda; order Sepiida; family Sepiidae; genus Ascarosepion; species Ascarosepion bandense. Next base: position 84,571 of record JBBBDQ010000274.1, on the reverse strand, counting down.
TATCACATTAATAATTTTTATTATTTTATAATTATCACATTAATAATTTTTATTATTTTATAATTATCACATTAATAATTTTTATTATTTTGTAATTATCACATTAATAATTTTTATTATTTTATAATTATCACATTAATAATTTTTATTATTTTATAATTAATTCACATTAATTTTAATTTTTATTATTTTATAATTATTTTTCACATTAATAATTTTTATTATTTTGTAATTATCACATTAATAATTTTTATTATTTTATAATTATCACATTAATAATTTTTATTATTTTAAAATTAATTATTCACATTAATAATTTTTATTATTTTGTAATTATCACATTAATAATTTTTATTATTTTATAATTATCACATTAATAATTTTTATTATTTTATAATTATCACATTAATAATTTTTATTATTTTATAATTATCACAATTAATAATTTTTATTATTTTGTAATTATCACATTAATAATTTTTATTATTTTATAATTATCACATTAATAATTTTTATTATTTTATAATTATCACATTAATAATTTTTTATTATTTTGTAATTATCACATTAATAATTTTTATTATTTTGTAATTATCACATTAATAATTTTTATTATTTTATAATTATCACATTAATAATTTTTATTATTTTGTAATTATCACATTAATAATTTTTATTATTTTGTAATTATCACATTAATAATTTACGTATTATTCTATTATTTTAGTCGTTATTACTTTACTCATTATTCTAATAATTTACTCAATATTAGTTTGATTATTATTATTATCATTATTATTATTTTATAATTATTACATTCCTACTTAACTCATTATTCTATTAATGAATTCATTATTTTTTTGATTATCTTACAATTATTATGTTTTATATTTCATTCATTATTTATTATTGCAAACACAAACACTCACTGATTCTAGAAGTTATTAAGTTAAAATGATTGTTGATCTGAATTCGGTTATTTGTACAATACGTGATTGCGTTGTTTTTAAGTTTTTACTCATAATTTATTATTGATTACTTAAATAATTGACCGAGATGCTCGGCAGCCTTGACATATTCAGGAAAGCCTTAAGAGTAATCAAGAATCTTTACTGGCAGCAAACTGCTTGTATACGGACAGTTGTATAACGAATTCAGCAGATAGAAAGGGGTGTAGGACAAGGATGTGCCTTTTCACCGGATCTGTTCAGCTTGTACAGAAAGAATACTTTGAGGACACTAGAAGTTATGCCTGGATTCGTCATCGGAGACCACAATTTAAACAACCTAAGGTACGCAGATGATACAGTGCTGATAGCAGACACAGAAAGGAAACTACAAGGCCTCCTACAGAAGGTAGCTGAAGAGAGTGACAAGAAAGGATTACAAATAAACTACAAAAATACCAAATGTATGGTCATCAGCAAAAATGGCAGCTCAATATGCCAAATACAGGCCGGGGATACTAAAATCAAGCAGGCACAAAAATTTAAATACCTGGGAAATGTTATAACAGAAGACGGAAAGTGCGACACAGAGATCCGAAGGCGAATTGGTATGGCGAAGGAAGCATTCCAGAAGTTGATTAAAGTATTAAGAAACAGGACAATTTCGCTAGAAACAAAGAAGGGAGAACTGGATGGCTGTGTGACTTCGGCAACCTAATTCGAACCTGCGACCCCTATCAACATAGGGGAAGATACCATTTGATCTGGTAACGTCTTAGACCTCTCAACCACGAATGGCCTCCACTCCAAACGAGGGTTTAATCAAGCCTATATAACACACATTTCGATCTATCGTAATAACTATATCTGCTCTGAAATGTATCGTAATGTCAACAAATGTAAATATGTTAAAACCTCGTTTGAACTGGAGGTCATTCGTGGTCGAGCGGTCGAAAACGTTACCAGATCAAATGGTATCTTCCCCTATGTTGATAGGGGTCGCAGGTTCGAATCCTACCGGATGGCACACATTTTCGTAATAAAAATTTATCGTAAATAATCAGGCCAGTAGATATAAATATATAATTCTGTTTAATGAAAAACAGAATATATATTTAAATACGAATATCAATAAAAAATAATGTTCGAAGAATTCATTTCATATATGTATGAACAGAGCTGTGTTAAATATATATATATATATATAATCTTACGTCTATTGTCCGACTCGGAGTTTTATGCGTTATGCAGTCATCAGGTGCATATTTCAAACTGACAGTTTAATAGATTTGAATTTAAGTTCACTCGATATTCATGAGCAATAAATCTTATAAAAATACGTTACAGGATTAAAATTTTAAATATTCTAAGGTTACATGTAGATAAAAAAATGAATTCTAAAATTAAAATACAAAATAATACAAATAAAAATTTTGAATTTAAATTCAGATAAAAATTCTAACCTGAATATCTGACTTCACCTCAAAACCTTCACTTCTGAGATTTCTCTGACATTTTACTCTTGTTTCTAATATATATATATCCATGCCTCCATCCATTCATTCGGATGCAAACATGATAAAATGGACAAATAAATGTTTAAGTGCGTCTTTTAGTGTACGTGTATGCAAAATAAAAAAAAAAAAGATCTCTTCTAAAGCTCAAGAACTCGGAGAAAACATAATTTAACCCTTTATAAGAAATTAAATAAATAATATTAAAAAACAACAGTGTTATCCCTACTCCCAACGCTATATTTTATATTTTCTATCCCTTAAGGATAATCCTAATGCCTGATATGCCATATGTTGTAATCGCTAAAGCCCTTAATAACAACACGTGTCCAAAAAAGTCGAAATGTAATGTACAAAAAAAAAAAAAAATTAAAATTCAATATTTCATTTGTGCTAAACAAGATTTTAGAAATGTTTAGGCGATTTGGATTTTATTTATTTTTAAAATTATAAATTTTCTAGGGGCTTCAAATCTGTGATTACTTAGGGTTGTTTTTGTTCATTTAAAAAATAAGAAAATGTTAGACTTTACTGTAAAAAGAAATTACATTCATCCTATTAATGTGTTGAGGAATAGCATTTATTTAAGTTGAAACTACTTGAAATTTATTAACCATTACATATACATCTTTTAACAGTTGGATAAACAGATACTTCATTTTGATCTTACATGTATGCATATCATGGATATAACGTTTATATCTTTTGTAAATTCTCACAGTATTTAGTATTGCTGAAGTTATCGCTAACATTTTGCGTCAAGATGTACAAAGCCTAAGTTTTCTCCAATTTCGCAAACCAGTCGATGAATTTTGAATAAACTACAAAACCCCCTACAGAAGGTAGCTGAAGAGAGTGACAAGAAAGGACGACAAATAAATTGCAAGAGAACCGAATGCATGGTCGTCAGTAAAAAGGGCAGCCCAATATGCTAAATACAGGTCGGGGATACTTGAATCAAGCAGGTACAGAAATTGAAATACCTGGGAAGTGTCATAACAGAAGACAGAAAGTGCGTCACAGAGATCCGAAGGTGAATTGGCATGGCGAAGGAAGCATTCCAGAAGTTGAGTAAAGTATTAAGAAACAGGACAATTTCACTAGAAACAAAGAGGAGAGTACTGGATTGCAATGTGATTTCGGTTCTTCAATATATCAGTGAATGTTGGACAATATCTTCTAAGATGAATGAAAAAATTGAAGCAGCTGAAATGTGGTTCTACAGAAGGATGCTGCGAATATCATGGACCGAGCATTTGAGCAATGACGAGGTTTTGGAAAGGATGGAAACGAAAATGAAATTAATAAGAGAGACAAGAAGAGACAACTAAAGTTCCTGGGACATGTAATGAGGAAGGAGGGCTTGGAGAACCTGTTACTAACAAGCCAGATAGAGGCAAAAGGAGACAGGGGAAGGCCACGATCGCCTACGTCCTGAAAGGACATGGCACATAAAAGAAGAAGATTTTTTTTAGAGATATACTTTGAAAACATACTTATTTAATAATTTCTTTAATTTAATTTAATTTCTTAGGACTTTATGGTAAACAATATTTTTTTAAGAACATTTCTTTTTTATCTTTTTAACAGCGAAGAATACATTATTAGTATTTCTTACCCTTGAACATGCAATATACAACTAGACATGCGTAAATATTTATTTCTGCAGCCAAATCTAACATTTTTAAAACACTTGGCCTTGTGAATTGTTTATAGTTATCGCAAACGAATGACAAACAGGAAACACGATATTTACATATATAAAAAACTTATAGAAAAGATACGAAAAAAGCAATATTGCATTTTTTATTAAATAATTGTTTATTTTAAACATTAAATTATTTTTAAATAAGTGCGAGTATTTTGTATGTTAAATAAGAAAAAAATAATTTTTCTGCAAAAATTAATGAAATTTTATTGTGCTAATCAACGTACCCTAGAAAACCAACTGTACCTTGTACCCACTTACGTATTTGTACTTCTCCTCGAAATTTGGTTACGATTGGGCGATGTAAGCTATTTTAGAGGGGGTAACGGACATACAGACCGACGGATAGACGGCCAAAAGGAGGTCACAGCAAAAATACGCCACAAAGAATTGATAGAAATGCTCAGCAGCATCGACATATTTGGGAAAGACATAAGTGTAATCAGGAATCTCCACTGGCAGCAAACCGCCTGCATGCGGACAGGTGACGAATTCAGTATATGTACAAAGATAGAAAGGGGCATAAGACAAGGATGTGTCTTCTCACCGGATCTATTCAACTTGTAAAGCGAGACTATTTTGAGAACCCTAGAAGTGATGCCAGGTTTTGTCACCGGAGGCCACAATTTGAAGAACATAAGGTACGCAGATGATACAGTACTGATTGCAGATACGGAAAGGAAACTACAAGACCTACAGAAGGTAACTGAAGAGAGTGACAAGAAAAGCCTACAAATAAACTGCAAGAAAATCGAATGCATGTAAAAAGAGCAACCCAAAATGCCAAATACAGATGGGAGATACAAAAAAATCAAGCAGGTACAAAAATTTAAATATCTGAGAAGTGTTTAAACAGAAGACGGAAAACGCGACACAGAGATTCCGAAGGTGAATTGCCATGACAAAGGACGCGTTCCAGAAGTTGAGTAGAGTATCAAGAGACAGGAAAATTTCTCGAGAAACGAAGAAAAATTGACTGGATTGCTATGTGATGTCGGTTCTTCAATATGGCAGTGAATGTTGGACAATATTATCAAAGATGAAGGAACAACTTGAAGGAGCTGAAATGTGGTTCTACAGAAGCATACTGGATATAAAGTGGGGGATCAGTTCCATATTACAATCAATATATAAACTGACCCCTCACTTTTTGGTCACAGCAGTTTCTATACTTTTATATTCCTGATATTAAAAATCACAAGGATGCATTCCAGAAACTGAGCGGAGTATTAAGAAACAGGACAATTTCGCTAGAAACAAAGAAGTGAGTACTGGATTGCTATGTGATGCCAGTTCTTCAATATGGCAGTGAATGCTGGACAATTTCATCAAAGATTAAGGAAAAATTTGTAACAACTGAAATGTGGTTCTACAGAAGGATACTGCGGATATCATAGATCGAGCATGTGAGCAATGATTAGGAAGTCATATTATTTAATTTTTTGGTGCACAGCAGCTTCATGTATACCTGAGAAAGTAATTTCACGTTCTTAATCTGAACCCTTTATATTGTTAACGAAGCAAAGTTACGTGATATAATCAATTTGATTTGTACTACAAAATCTATAACTTAAAAATATACAATATTTACGAAACTATCCTAAAGATTTTGTCAGCAATAAATAACTCATTGAGATTGATTCTCTGCGGATATGTGAGCAATGATGAGGTTTTGGAAAGGATGGAAACGAAAAGGAAATTAATACTGAGCATCAGGAAGAGACAGCTGAAGTTCCTAGGACAGGCAATGAGGAATTAAGGCTTGGAGAACCTGATACTCACAGGCCAGATACAGGGAAACAGAGACAGAGGAAAGCAACGGATAACATATTTGAAGGGCCTGAATGATGGAACGGGGTTTGCGTGGTGTAACAGGAGGAAAATGTGGTAAGAACCACCAGGGATAGGGAGACGTGGAAGGCCACGATCGCCTACGTCCTGAAAGGACAAGGCACATAGAAGAAATTATAATGTGTGCATAAAATGGGGAATCAATTCTATATTATAATCGATATATAAACTGATCCCTCATTTTGTGTTCATGCTAGTTTCTATACATTTAATATTATAGATTTATGGGCTTAAGCTAGTGAATGACAGAACGGGGGTTGCATGGTTTAACAGGAGAAAGCGTGCTAAGAGCCACCAGGGATAGGGAGACGGGGAAAGCCATGATCGCCTACGTCCTAAAAGGATAGGGCATATAAAAAAAGAAGAAGACGAAAAAGAAGAAGAAGAAAAAGAAGAAGTTTTTGTAACGTTTTTGTCGTTCTGTGTTCCTGTATCATAATTCGATAAACTTTTGTTCAAGAGTGACTTGAAACTGATTCCGGTAAACGAGGCGAGGTGCACCTGAATCTAAACTTATTTATAAATGGAACTTTGTCTGTGTGTGTGTGTGTGTGTGTGTGTGTGTGTGTGTGTGTGTGTGTGTGTGTGTGTCCGTTACCTATAGACGCCGAAGCGGCTGAATCGATTTTCTTCAAAATTTACACAGTTGTACTATAAGCGTTTGCGTGTGTTCTTAGCGAGGTTTTGTGTCGAGGTACCCCCAATGAATATCGAAAATTGATAATCGAAAAAATCGGGTTATAGAAGAAGTGGTCCGATTTTAATCAAATTCATAGACAAAGACACAAGAAACGAAATTCAGAAGTTTCAAGGTTGCAGTTCTTACAATAATGCAGAAAATCGATAATATATATATATCTATATATCTATATATATATATATATATAAAAGGCAAGATGTTTGTGTGCGTGTCTGTTTATCTGCCTGGATGTCTGTATTTTTTCAGCCCTTTTATTTTAGTTTTTGCTTTGGGTTTTGCTCTAAGTAGGTATAATTGTAGTTCTTAGTCTCAGCCATGATACAATTTACTCAGAGGACTTATTTAGCCTTCAAAAATCAGTTTGCAACGAAAAAACTTATTTGATATCGATACCAAGAAATCAAAATTTGACTTACTTCCATTCATGTTTCTTTCAGTCTACGGTTTCACCTTAACTGGAAACAACTATTGATTTTTAGTCTTTTGTGCCAACGTCCAAAGAGTTTGAGCTCCAGGCCCATGGATTAGTTTTAAAGCTTTCATTACACCCGAGCAACGCCCGACTATACTGCTAGTTAGATCATAATTGATAAAAAAATAGATGTATATAACATAATAATATAATAATATTGCTGAATACAATTATTAGAAATATATCTATACTTCTGAGATGAGGTAGTATTTCGTTGTTCGGTCTGTTGTCATCATCTTTATTTTTATGTTTGCGACCTTTCGGCCGTTGTACGTCCCAGCCTTCTTCAGATGCTAGGAATTTTGAACAGAACCCTTTACTTCGATCACTGAGGAAAATTGTTCTCGTTCCATAAACAATGCTACTTCCGGATGCCATATAGTTATCTCCCTTTAACTCAACTCTTTAGGTTATTTATTCACCACTGCTGTGGCTAGATATTGAATTCACAACTTTTTGGGTCAAATTACCGAAAATAACCAACGTCTATATCCTTTGGTCTTGATTCTTTAGGCTATCAGTGTATGAATCTTTGCGAGATTAATGTATGGCATCTGGAAATGTCATTGCACATGGAACAAGAACAAACCATCCCAGTGATCAAAATAAAGGGTTCTGTTCAAAATTCTCTGCACCTGAAGGAGGCAGTATTGTACAAAGGTCGAAACGTCGTATTTCTCGCGTTTCCCGCCTGTGGAACTCCCTTCCACAAGTCTGCTTTCCCGACAGTTACAATCTCCAGGTGTTTAAATGTAGGGTGAATAGACACCTCCTATCACACTAACTCCCAACTATTCTCACAACACTCATCTACCCAACCCTCATTCTCGGTATCCTCACCCGCCTATCACCCACCCTCTGTCATTTCCTATATTTAATCAGCCTTTCTCCAATCTACGTAGCCCCCTGCACAGTAGTGGCAGTGACATGCCTTGCTCGGGGTGAAACGCTTATAAAAAAAAAACAAAAAAAAAAAACACGGTAATAAAGATGAGGTCAACAGTCTGAAAAATCTAAATATTTTATAAGAAAAATGTTTAAATTTGCATTGCTTATTGAAAATGGCACTAAACTTACGCACTGTGTAGTATTTTACATGATAATATAGCTAAATTGTTCAGTATAATTACCCTTTGAAATAAATGAAGGTCTTCTTTGATGGTACAAGGAAAAAGGTATTGATGGCACCAGCATAAAAGTGCTGCCACGATTCCAAAATTGACCTACCCTAATAAGCAAATGATAAAAGTGGGTTTATACATTTTTTGTTCTAAATAATATATAACAAAGATATCAAACACTGTTAGATTTATATTTATAAAAATTATTTTATATTTCTGCCATTCCAAAAACTAATACTATTAAAACTAATGTAATACAAGTTTTATCATTTACTAATTTATAAAGAAATAGATATGGAAACAATTTATTATTCATAGATTTATAAACATTTACTAAATTACAAAAATATAAAAATCGACTATGAGGAAATCATTATTTACAATTTTATAAATTTCTAATCATTAGTCGATTTTATAAATTTCTAATCATTAGTCGATTTTTTGTCGATTCACCCTCTCTCTCATGCTCCTTTCTCCTCCACTCCACTCTCATCAGTATTCTCATCCTTCTCTTATCCACTTCCTGACTTCCCCTATAACCTGTCACTCTTTCTCATAACTTTCCTCCGATGTAACCCCCTGCAAAACAGTGGCAGTAAAATGCCTTGCTTGGGGTAATATCATTATAAAAAAAATTCTATACTATTATAATATGGATATAAAGTGGGGGATTAATTCTACATTACAATCAATATATAAATTGATCCCTCATTTTATGGCCACAGTCATCCTTCTCTTACCCATTTCCTGATACACCCCTATAACCTGTCACTCTTTCTCATAACTTTCCTCCTATGTAACCCCCTGCAAAACAGTGGCAATGAAATGTTTTCCTTGAGGCTATATGATTATTAAAAAAATGTCAACTCTAAGCTATATATATAAAAATGGATATGTCTGTGTGTCTTTGTGTCCATTTGAAAAAAAACCCTATTTCTTCGAAACCCTTGGTCCGATTTCAACAAAAATTGGGTTGTTCATAACATGAACCTTTGATGTACTGGTATGTCGCCAAGTATTAATGAATAACTCAACAACAGAATCAGAATATAAGTTGTATTCCGCGGAAAGACGGTTAGTATGTACAGAAGTGATTAGAAATATTTACAATAGAAAGATACAAGAGTCCAATCCGTCGTAAGACGTGTGTATACGTGATTACTTCCGGTACGCCACCGGAAGTGTGACTAACTCTTCACTGACTCGCCCTGACTTTTCAGTAACTCATTAGAGACTCTCAAGTGACTCTCTACGACTCATTATTTAGTCGTCCCTCCCAGTAAGGGCAACATATGACACATGGTCAGTTTATATCTGGGATTTCCGGGCTATATGGCCCGGCCAAAAAATGTCTGTCTATTTTTCCCCAGTCGTGGTTCTACCCTTCGGCGGAACCACGACTGGGTTATTGCTCTCTGCTCGAAAGCAGAGAGCGCCCTCTACCAGAAAGCAGAGGGCTGACAGTGTCGTAGAGTCGTCAGTCTCGTGACTTTGTACGACTCCCTTGTAGAGAATCCACCATTGCTATATATAGCAATGGGAACAGTCCATTTGTAGTCAAATAGTAGCGGCGCCCTAACATGTACGCAATTGTTTTTCGAATTGATTTACAGGGTACGGCAGAAATTAATTAAATGCTTAGAAATTACGAACACCTCTCCACCGAGATGCCTCATGCGACATCAACTAAAATCAAGTAATTAGTGGATCAAAGCCTAAACCTTTGATGTACACAAATCATAGGAATCAATCTACAGGGTTCGTCAATAATCAACGAAAAACAATTTTGGCTAATCTTTTGAGCACTTTTATGCATTTCTCCAAGACACTTCACTCAAACTCAAACAAAATCGAGTACACTAATAGATCAAGGTCTAATGCCTTGATATGCCAATAAAAATGTCAGTTGACACAAAGGGTGCGGCAAAATTAAATAGAAACTGTTGATTTTTGCGATCGTTTATTTCTCCGAAACGCTTAGTTGTATTCCAACAAAACTCGGAGCTTTTTTGTAACTTCAACCTTATCATATGCCATAACAATTTCACTTTTTCTTCAAGGTGACAACCCCTCCGATGTTGCAGGGACAGTGCATCTACTGCTTCTGTGCTACAACGCCATGGCATCGCATTAACACTTGCCACCGTTCTTCAAATTATACATACATCATTTCCGATTATTTGCAAAACTGACCAAGCATGAACGCAACAAAAACCAATTCTTACTTTGGATTTTTTCAACTTACGCGTCACGGTAGCCTTATACTGGAGCTTTTTGAATAAGCAGTTGACCTTACCTTTTCAACATGATCACTAAAAATTCCCGAGCAACGCCGGGCTATACAGCTAGTGAAGAAAATAATCTAATCTAAACTTATTTATAAATGGAACTTTGTCTGTGTGTGTGTGTGTGTGTGTGTGTGTGTGTGTGTGTGTGTGTGTGTGTGTGTGTGTGTGTGTGTGTGTGTGTGGGTGTCCGTTACCTATAAACTCCGAAACGGCTGAACCGATTTTCTTGAAAATTTACACAGTTGTACTATAAGCGTCTGCCAGTGCTCTTAGCTAGGTCTTGTGTCGAGGTACCCCCGATAAATATAGAAAATCGATAATCGAAACAATCGGGTTATAGAAGGAATGGTCCGATTTTAATCAAATATATTCAGAAGTTTCAAGGTTGCAGTTCTTACAGTAGTGCAGAAAATCGATAATATATATATATATATATATATATATATATATATATATATAAAAGGTAAGATGTTTGTGTGTGTGTCTGTTTATCTGCCTGTATGCCTGTATTTTTTCAAGCATTTTATTTTAGTTTTTGCTTCGAGTTTGTCTCTAAGTAGGTATAATTGTGGTTCTTAGTCTCAGCCTTGATACCATTTACTCAGAGAACTTATTTAGCCTTCAAAATTCACTTTGCGACGAATAAACTTAATTTTTCATTCAGTCTCCGGTTTCGCTTTAACTGGAAACAACTATTGCTTTTTAGCCTTTCGTGCCAATGTCCAAAGAGTCTGAGCTCCAGGACCGTGAATTAGTTTTAAAGCTTTCATTACACCTGAGTAACGCCGGGTTATACTGCTAGTAAAGATTTCAAATAATCTAATAAATTGTGAAAGAGAACGCAAAAGGCAAGACCGTAGTTCAAATTCGGTTCGCTGATTACGTTTTTTTTATGTCAATAACACTTAAGCTACCCGCATATCTATCAAAATCATACCCGATCCATTGTTAGTCATGTTATAAAAATAGTAGGTTATATAGAAGAGTAGCATAACCAAGGCAGGAAAATTAGCCGATTACCCAAGACACAAGTTTGAATCGCAGTCGACTGATACCATGCGGTCATATGGCACTGTGACCCACCAAACCATGAAGCGCATCGCAGTTATGCGTACACGGCACCAGGTGAGTCTTTACCGGTTTGTACGTGATGTCAGTTCTTCAATACGGCTGTGAATGCTGGACAATATAATCGAAAATGAGGACAAAACTGGAAGCAGCCGAAATATGGTTCTACAGAAGGATGCTACGGAGATCGTGGACTGAGCATACAAGCAACGACGAGGTGTTAGAAAGAATGGCAACAAAAAGGAAATTGATGCTGAGCATCAGGAAGAGACAACTGAAGTTCCTGGGACATGCAATGAGGAAGGAGAGCTTGGAGAACCTGATACTGACTGGACAGATAGAAGGAAGGAGAGACAGAGGAAAGCAGCGGATAACATATTTGCAGGGACTGATCAGGTGGATGACGGAACGGGGGTTGCCAGGAGCAACAGGAGCAAACATACTAAGAGTCACAAGGGATAGGGAGACGTGGAGAGCCATGATCGCCTACGTCCTGAAGGGACAGGGCACATAGAAGAAGATGTCTTCCAAAAACTACCTGACTTCTACACAGTACGGTCAAAGAAACATACTAGCTGAATACATTACACGCATGACCAATGCATTTAACTGTATTTGCTATATATAGAGGTAAATTAAGACTATAGACATAATCTGTTCTGCGTTATTAAATCCGTTGATAAAGGAAGAACCGACGGACAATGCTAAGGAAGATCAACTGACCTTTCCCAGGGGTATTTACGCGTAAGCGAATGCAATGAATTTAGCTGGAATTCGAACTCTGCTCTCAAAATTCTTGTTCCGAACTTATATACAAGCACCATAACGCACATCAAATTCAATTCAATATCCGTCAGTTAAATGCCATACGTGATACACGCTTTGGGCGAAGATGTCTCGAAAGTGACATGACTGACTGGGCAGAAGAATATAACGCAGTAGGTTGCCATTGCTTTCTGCAGTAAACTGGTTGCCATCCAAGGCTATAGACCCCAATCTGTCATGTTATTTAACTCATAGTTATGAGGGAAGAAATATATTATTAAGTAGTAATCACTGTATTACTTCATAACAATAAAAAGCGATGCCCCACTTTATGCACAGTAGAAGCCTTAATCATGTCTCCAACGATAATATTCAGTCAGTTAAGTGCCATACATGATACACAATTTGGGCGATCATGTCTCGAAAGAGACATGACTGACTGGACAAGATTATGCTGCAGTAAGTCGCATTATTTTCTGCGGTAGACTGGTTTCCAGCCAACGCTATAGAACCCAATCTGTCCTATTATTTAACCCATAATTGGAGGGAAGAGACGGATTAATAACTTTGCCAAGGGTATTTGTGCGTAAGTGAATACAACGACCTCAACTGGAACTCGGCACCCCGATTTGTCGTTCCGATTCGATATCCACTGCACCACAAGGCACATTCAAATTAGATATACAATGCTCAAAAACTTTTGTAAACTTATCAGGTAGATACAGCAATCCCCAGGAAGACCAGTGAAAATATCGACCGAACAGATATACACCTGAGCCAAAGTAAATATTGATAAAATGTAATAAGCAACCAAAGAAAACTAAATATCATATCGAGCAGATGCAACATATAATTTGGTAAGGTCTAATAACTTATCGGTAAGATACAATGTACACCTGACAGCGGCTAAAGAACATATCGGTCAAATGTAAGATTCACTTCACAAAGGTCTAAGAACTTACCGGTAAGATGTTAAATTTGGGAAAAGCAAGAGTTGAAGATATTGGAACTTTCTTAATTCAAATTTCCTGTGTGAAACTGCGCGGTATGTATAAATTGTTTCTTAAATCTGTACATTTTGTCCTTGTTTTTCTCACATTTTTTTCTCACTTTGTGGCGTTCATGCTTCATTTGGGAAAAAAAAATTGGGTTTTTTATTTATTTATTTATTTATTCTGTTATGCGAAGCTATCCTGGCCAAGGAATCAGCAGTCACTTGTTACCCCTCCCCTGTGAAATCTCTATGGTCTGTTCTTCAAATTCAAATTTACCAAGCAGCTTAACTCGATGTTAATTTTTGGGAAAAGCAAGAGTTGAAGATAGTGGAACTTTCTTAATTCAAATTTCCTGTGTGAAACTGCGTGGTATGTATGAATTGTCTCTTAAATCTGTATATTTTTTCCTTTTTTCTCACTTTTAGACGTTCATTCTTCATTTGGACTTTAACTAAAGTTAAAACTTAGTTAATTCTCCACCCTTGGAGTAGATAGATCACACTAACGCCCGGTTTATACTCCTCCCATGGCTATTGAACTGGAGTGGAGATTTTCCCCTTGTTTCCTGTTTAGGATGTGGTTTCCGGCTTTCTTCTCTCTCTTCAGACTTTGGTATTGGTGCTTCCGTGAGTTTCCTGCGATCTGGCCTGTTGGTGGCAACGGCTCATCACTGTGAGGGTACTGGGTTGGCAGTTTCCTGGTTGCTGCTTCCGACTGGTAGTTAGGAGCCCTAACTCTTGCGTAGCGTCAACAGTTGTATAATATCGGGGTTCTTGTAGTGCCATGTCGCGCATGGATAGGTGTCCCTGCAAGCGCTTTCGGTGGGCAACCCCAGGCCACACCTTGTTGCAGCTCTAGCCAGTTTCCCTCCCAGCACAGATCGTGGATAATGACTGCCTGTATCCTCTACCCCAGGTCCCTTTCTATAAACAAAAACATGACGGAACAAATCAGAAATGACCCTAAACCAGTTAAATTCAAACCACCTAAACCCATTAACCTTTCTTTCACGAATATCCGTGGCATTCGTACTAACTTTCCTAGTGTAGAAGCGTTCCTGCATGAAAAGTCCCATGACATCCTTGCGCTCTGCGAAACTAACCTCAACTCAGATATTCCCTCCTCTGACCTCTTCATCCCTGGTTATCTTCCCCTTTTAAGGAAGGATTCCACTGTTCACATGCATGGGCTGGGTGTCTATGTCAGTGAACACCTCCCCATAGCTAGGGTGACTTCACTCGAATCTACTGACCACCAATACATATGTCTCCGCCTGTCTCTCCTCAGTTCGGTTAGTTACCTATTCTTTCTTTACCGTTCTCCCTCCTCTCCTGACTGCTCCCTACTAGATAGCATTGCTGACGACATAGATAAGTCTATTTCCTATCACCCATTCGCCCACATATTTGTATTTGGAGACCTCAATGCCCATCACTCTGAGTGGCTTGAAAACGCCGTTACTGATCCAGCGGGCATTCACGCCATGAACTTTGCTATTTCCCAATCCCTTACGCAAGTGGTGGACTTCCCCACTCGCTTCCCAAGTACTCGCTCGGGTCATTTCTCACTGCTAGATATATGTTTCACCTCTGCGCCTGACGCCTGTCAAGTCTCGCAGCTTTGCCCTCTCAGCAACTCCGACCACGCTGTAGTCTCTCTCAGTATTTCTTTCCAATCTCACTCCCCCCAGGAGCCCCCTACCTATAGGACCTCCTACCTCTACCAAAAAGCTGACTGGGATGCCTTTCGCGATTTCCTCTGCGACGTCCCTTGGGGAAAAGTGTTCTACCTATCAGTTGATGACTGTGCCTCTGAGGTCTCGTCATGGGTGAAGGCTGGCATTGATGCCTTCATACCCACCAGGAAGTATTACTTAAAACCTCATTCCTCTCCGTTGTTCTCTCCGGCCTACTCAGCCGCCATTGCCCACAGGAACCATTACTTCCGTCTATTCCGGAGACAGTCACCTGATTACAATAGGCGCCTGTTCATATCTGCTCGAAATGTGTGCAAGAGAACCCTAAATGACGCCAAACGGTTGTTTGCTGAGAGAATGCGACAGCGCATAGCTGACCGCAAGTTCGGCTCCAAGGACTATTGGATAATTTGCAAACGAGTGCTGAACAAAAGGAAATCCCAAATACCTCCTTTAATCCATGAATTTGAGCTTCTCACGTCATCTGCGGGCAAAGCACACAGCTTTGTCCGCAGATTCTCATCAAACTCCTGAACTTTCCCCTGTCCTCTCTAAACTATTTAACTACTGCCTTTCTGCTTCCTGCTTTCCTGCATGCTGGAAGTTCTCTTCAGTCGTTCCTGTATTTAAGAAGTGTGGTGAACCCTCGGACCCATCCAACTACCGCCCTATCAGTTTTCTACCGATATTCGGGAAAGTATTCGAGGCCATAATCATACCCTGTCCTCAGACCTCAAATGGAACCACTATATTGAATCCATAGCAAAATCTACTGCTAAGAAGGTTGGGTCACTATGTTAATCCAGGATGTTTCTTACGCCTGAATCCATCCTGCATATATACAAGTCAACCATCCGTCCGTGCATGGAGTACTGTTGCCATTTATGGTCAGGCTTCTTGACAGGCTCCAAAAGGAGAGTCTGTAATGTGATAGGTACTGATCTGGTGGCTCGAATGCAGCCACTTCCCCACCGTCGAAATGTGGCCTCCCTTTGTCTGTTCTATAAATACTTTCCTGGCTTCTGCTCGTACGAACTTAAGTCACTGGTGCCTCCTCAACAGCTGTTTACTCGTGCAACCAGAGTGTCAACTGGGTCCCACCCATTCACAGTCAGGTTAGCAGACGACAATTCTACTCCTGCAGCTTCTTCTCTTGCACTTCCCGCCTGTGGAACTCGCTCCCATATTCTTGCTTTCCTGACGGCTACAACCTCCAGAAATTTAAATGGAAAAAAATACTCATCTACTAACCACCGCTCTCTCCCCACCCCCAAATAACCTTCCCTTTCTCTCTACCTATGTATCTGTCATCGCACCTGCTTTCTCAGCTTTCTATTGCTCCTTTCTAACTAGTTTGTACTCCTCACTCTTTTCTAATTAATCTTGTCACAGTTATGTAGACCCCTGCACATCAGTGGCATGTCTGCCTTGCTCGGGGTGAAATGATTAAAAAAAAGTACAATGTACACCTGACAGCGGCTAAAGAACATATCGGTCAAATGTAATATTCACTTCACAAAGGTCTAGGAACTTATAGGTAGGATGCAATGTACACCTGACAGCGGCGAAAGAACATCATCTCGGTCAAATTTAAGATTCACTTCACAAAGGTCTAACAACTTATCGGTAAAATACAACGTACACCTGACAGCGGCGAAAGAACATATCGGTCAAATTTAAGATTCACTTCATAAAAGTTTAAAAACTTATCGGTAAGAGACATTGTAAACCTGACAGCGGCTAAAGAACATATCGGTCAAATGTAAGATTCACTTCAAAATGATCTATGAACTTATCGGCTAAATGCGACAATCCTAAGGTTAGTCAAGGAATTTATCAGCCAAATGCAACATACACTTCAGAAAGTTAAAATAACATATCAGATCAAGGTACGATTCATCCCACTAGAGTTTTATCAAACAAACGCAACCATCTTCAGTTAGACCAAAGAACATGTCTACCAAATGCAAAATATCACGAACGAAGGACATAGAGCGGCCGTCTGTTTGCCAACTAAGGCTAGAGATTCCAATCTATCTTGTTATTTAACATATAGATTGAGGGGAGAGTCATATTAATACCGTTGCCAAGGATATTTGCGCATAAGTGAATGCAGCTAATCAACTGGAAATCGAACTCAGTTCTCCAAGATCATGTTCCGAGCCGATATCCACAGCTCTATAACATGCATCTCCTAAACATTAGGGAACGCTTCACGATTTCGTAATCGGGTACAAAGCACTACTCTCTTTAAAAGGAATGACCAAAAGACATGAGGTTACTAATAAAGAATATGAAAGAAGGAGAGGATTTTAGATGTCAGATCCTTTCATGGCTCGAGATTAAAGAACAAGATTTAAAAACCCAAAATCCCTAATGTTAATTTGAGATTTCATACGATGAATATGTATTTGTGGGGATTTGAAATAACGAACCTTGGAGAAGGAAAAGCGTTGCGCGTTGCTTGGTTTTATTAAAGCTTTTCGACACTTGCTTCTTTTTAATACAATCTTTTCAAACATGGCTACCATTTGCTTCATTTCTTCTTCGAAATATTTCTGCATTCTTTTTTTTTAGTCCTAAGAATTATTATTATTATTATTATTATTATTATTATTATTATTATTATCATTATTTTTATTATTATTTCCTTCCTTGTCATCTTATCGGTTTCTTAAGATTTTCCTGGATTTATTGGAATTAGCCAAAGATTCTATCTATTGGCAAAGACAACATCTTTCTCACGTTTCCCGCAGAATAGCCTTCGGCCAAATGACATCAACACTCTTCAATTGCTGCAACACCGACCTTCCCGACGTAACATCTGCGAAACATTAATCCGTATTAACTTGCAGAAAAGACTGTGTTCAAATTGCACAAAATATTTCTCTTCAATGCATCGTATTTTTAGGGATTCATTTCACCATTTCCCCCACTCATTTTTGTTCGTTGTTGACTTTTAGAAAATTAATTTCTTTCTTGCTTTTTTCATCCTTTCAATTCTTCCGAACTGCTTGTAACATTTTCCCCTTCGTTTTTGGATCCTAGAATATTTTTTTCTCTTTTGATATTTAATTCGTGTTTCATTTTTTACCTGCTTTTCCATTAATATTTCCTTTCCGATTTTTATTATCATTTGTCCACGTCCGTATTTTAGATTTTTTTTATTTTCTTTTTATTCTAATTATTCTTTTTATCTTCATTCTCTGTTGTTTTCTTTACTTGTTTCCGTCTTTTTTCTAATTTGTCTTCTTTTTTTTCTATCTGCAACATGGCTTCTTTCTTTCTGTCAATTTGACTTCTTTTTTCTTTCAACGTCTCATTTTCCCTGTCTTTTTTTCTTTGTTTTTCTTTCCTTTTTTTTTACATTCCATAACAATCCTTCTTTTTCCTTCTTTTTCTTCTTTCTTTCTACAAGTATTTTTTCTTTTTTTTCAACTTGTTTGCTTTCTAATTTTGCTTCTTTATTTGCTTCGTCCTTTCTTTTTCTTTCTTTATCCTATTTATTTATTTTCTTCATTCTTTCAACCTGTGTTTTTCTTTCATTCTCTCTTTCTTTTAACTTTTTATTCTTTCTTTCTTTTTTTCTTTTTTTTATAATTCTTTTTTTTTTCATTTTAAGAACCTGTTTCCTTCCTTCCTTCCTCGATTTTCGCCTTTTTCTTTTCAATTTTTAGGTTTTTTTCAATTGACAATTCAACAAGACCGATGCACAAACCACGACCTGCTCACGTGTTACGTCTAACTTCTTCGTATTAAGCAAATGTCCTTGAAAATATTATGACGACCTCAGTTCAATTGGGGAGTCCTCCGGCAAAAAGATAAAAAAGCCCTTGATATGGGAATAAACAAATAGAGTTAAGCTGTGCATGGATAGATGAAGAAGCACAAGAGCAAGAGGAACAAAGAATGGGAGTATATAAGATAGATAGTTAGAAAGTTAAACCGAGAGAAAATGGGAGAGAGCAAGAGAGAGAGATAGAGAACATGAGAAAGAGCAATAGAGAAAGAGAGAGAGAGAGAAAGAGAGAGTAGCAAAGAGAAAGAGAAAGACAGCGAAAGCAGAAGATAAACAAATAAAAAAAACCCTACCCCAACTTAAAAAAAGAAATTAAAAGATAAAGAAACGGGAGAATTGTATAACGAATATAAGTAAAAATGCTATTCTTTTCAAAACCGCAGTTTATCCTTCTTACACCCACCCACCCATATATATATATATATATATATATATATATATATATATATATATATATATATATATATGATTAAGTAAACACAATTTTCAATAGAAATACAAGCAAGCTAAGTTATAGTTATTCTAGTAATTTAAAAATTTCCTAAAAAAGCAAAACGCCAGAAATTTAGATAGCAGTGTAAAAAACAAGACCACAAATAAAGAATGCAACTGCAGGGACAAAAATAAATGTCCATTCAAGGACTTTGTAATACAACAGAAGTCATTTACAAGGCAAAAGTCAGTCAGTCAGTTAAGTGCCATACGTGATACACGCTTGGAGGATCATGTCTCGAAAGAGACATGACTGACTGGGCAGAAGATTATCCCGCAGTAGGTTGCCATTGCTTTCTGCGGTAGACTGGTTGCCGACCAAGGCTATAGAACCCAATCTGTCCTGCTATTTACCCAATAACTGGAAGGAAGAGACGGATTAATACCTTTCCCAAGGGTATTTGCGCGTAAGTGAATACAATGGATTCAACTAGAATTCGAACTCGGCTACCCGGTTTCTCGTTCCGAGCCGATATCCACTGTACCACAACGCACAAGTACAGGCAAAAGTAGATGATTTAAATGGTCAAAATAAAATATATTTGGGATCAACCAAAGACATTTTTAAGACCAGGTGGTTAAAAATCTGTACAAAATTGGATAACCACGTGTGGAAATTGAAATCAAAATCTGGAAAATACTCAGACATAACGTGGAGTATAGTGAAAAGAGCCAAGCCTTACAACGGTGGCAAAATATGTAGACTGGACCAGGAAGAAAAGTTAGAGATTATGCTATTCCCAAACAAAAATGAATTGTTGAATGAAAGAACAGAAATTGTGACTAAGTGTAAACCATACTAAAAATACCTATTAGGTTCATACAACCATGGATGAAAACGTTATAAATTCTTGTAATTTTAAAAATTGCGCGCTCAAAAATTACCCGTCACGTGAGCATTCAAAAAAAATCAACGTTAAGTAAGCGTTCTAAAAATATTTAAAAAAAGCAATAAACGGTAAAATCAATGGCTTGAAGACACCACGTGGTAGAAACCTATGTCGCATAATAAGTTGTTTACAAATGAAAAATACTCAAAAGTTCTACAATATAATTGTGCTGAACACTTTTAATGCAAGTGGGCACTGGTCTAATATTTTTATAATCAAAAACTAAGTAATTAAACAATCATACATATATATATATATATATATATATATATATATATATATATATATATATATATAATTAGTTAGTTTTTCGTCATAATTAAATTTGACCGGTACGCAATTATATTACAAAGTGTTCAATACATTTAGATGTAGAACTTTTGAATATTTTTTATTTTGAAGTGAGGTATTTCCGCTACCTAGGTTTCAAAATTTCGGTATCTTCAGGAAAACCATTAGATACATCGAAGAAGCATGTGATGTAAAAGTTTGAAAGAATAAGAGCTGTGATCAAAGCACAAGGCTATTATGCTAAATATTAAATTTATTTTATAACAAGTATTTTTTCTTGTTAAAGCATTTGTTGAGTAAATCAAATAAAATTACTTTAATTAAATTGTTTATTCATAAAAGATAAAACAGTTCTTGTCCTAATACTTTTGCACAATACTATATATATATATATATATATATATATATATATACTAGGTGCGATTGGTCAATTGTCGCAAGTATTTTATTATTTCAAAGCGAAAGGCTATTATACTAAATATAAAATATATTTTCTAACAAGTATTTTTTCTTGGTAAAGCATTTGTTGAGTAAATCAAATAAAATTACCTAAATAAATTGTTTATTTTCTGTCAATATGTCTCATAAAAGATAAAATAGTTTTTGTCTCAATACTTTTGCACAGTTATATATATATATATATATATATATATATATATATATATATATATTATGGACTCTCCCGTCGATTTCGAAGTATAAGTGTTTATATACATTAAATATGTCATTGAGTTTAGTTTGTACTATAGTTCGTAATTGGAAGATGAGTTATTTAATTCGTCCCCCCTCCCCAAAAAGAAACCTCTAGTCGTCCTAGAAGGTTAACGCACGGCAATATTCTTCTTCTTGTAGATGGCATGTCCGTTCAGGACGTAGGCGATCATGGCTTTCCACATCTCCCTGTTCCTGGTGGCTCTTACTACGCTTTCTCCCTCGCTCCGTCATCTACCTGATCAGACCCTTCAAATATGTAATCTGTTGCTTTCCCCTGTCTCTTATTCCCTCTATTTGGCCTGCTAGTAATAGGTTCTCCATGCCCTCCTTCCTCCTTGCATGTCCCAGGAACTTTGTTCAGTCCATGATATCCGCAGCATCCTTCCGTAGAACCACATTTCAGCTGCATCAAATTTTTCCTTCATCTTCGAAGATATTGTCCAACATTCACTGCCATATTGAAGAGCCGACGTCACATAGCAATCCAGTACTCTCCTTTTTGTTTCTAGTGAAATTGTCCTGTTTCTTATCAGCGAGATAATTTGCCATCGATCCCTGGGTTACGCTTAAAGAACTTTTTAAAAGTATTTCACCCCAAGCAAGGCGGTACCGAGTCTGATGTGCAGGGGGATACATAAGAGAGTTAGAGTTTTAGAAAAGAAAAGAAAGAAGACAAATATAAACCAGCTGCAGGGGGTGAAAGAAAAAGAGCAAGAGAAGGATGTGAAAACAGGAGTGAAGAAAGTTACGAAGATAGAGAGAAAGGAAAAGAACAAGATATACGGGGTGATGTGGAAAGGGCTGGAGTTAAATGGATAAGAGATGGGAATTGAATTTGCAGTTAAATCTTTGGAGGTTGTAGCCGTCAGGAAAGCAAATATATTGAAGTGAGTTCCACAGGCGGGAAGCGCGACAAAAGAAGCTTATGGTGTAGAATTGTCGCCTGCATTTGGCTGATCTAATTGTAAAAGAGTGAGACCTTGTTGTCAGTCCGTTTGCGCGAGTACATTCTTGTGGAGAGGGCATCAGTGACCTAAGTTCTTCGGAGCAGACACCATGAAAATATTTATACAAGGGACAGAGGGAAGCCAAATCCCGTCGATGAGAAAGTGGCTGGAGTCGAGCTGCCAGGTCGGGACCAATCACATTAAAGATTCTCCTTTAGATTCTCTATTTATACTTGTCCACAAATTTGCAGATGATACAACAAAAACAATGGTAGAAAAAGATTGAGATCTATTAATTATACCTCAACTCAAAAATCAAAAATGGAGAATTGTTGCCACATTTTGGATGAAGCTGCTTAATCATCACTTTCCAGCCACAAAAGTGTTCGAAAGCCTTTGCACAGCCTTGTGAGTGAGGAATTATTTTCCACCCTACAACTCTTTAGTATTTGTCTATATTCCTGAAATGAAGTAGTATTTACATTATTTGGACTATTGTCCTCATCTTTGTTGACATTTGTATGACGTTTCAGCCGTTATATGCTCCGGCCTTCTTCAGGTTCAACGAATCCCAACCCATTTTATTGCATACAAGGATAATCTCTACAGGTCAACATTATCAAGAAGTTACCTTATTAAAGTGACCAGTGAAATTTGAACCCAGGTTTTATGGTCAGAATACTAATGTTCTAACTGCTCAGTCACATGCCCAAAGTAAACAACATGTTTATAGTTAATACATTTCGTCAGAGCAGAAGGCATGAAAATATTTATAGAAGAGACAGAGTGAAGCCACATCCTGCCAATGAAAAAGTGGCTGGAGTCGAGCTGCCAGGTCGGGACCAATCACATTAAAGATTCTCCTTTGGAGCCTGTTCCAGTTATTCTCTACTTATGCTTGTCTACAAATTTGCAGATGATACAACAAAAACAATGGTTGAAAAAGATTGAGATCTATTAATTATACCTCAACTCAAAAATCAAAAATGGAGCATTGTTGCCACATTTTGGATGAAGCTGCCTAATCATCACTTACCAGCCACAAAAGTGTTCAAAAGTCTTTGCACAGCCTTGTGAGTGAGGAATTATTTTCCACCCTACAACGCTTTAGTATTTGTCTATATTTCTGAAATGAAGTAGTATTTACATTATTTACATTATTCGGAATATTGCCCTCATCTCCGGTCTTCTTCAGGTTCTAGGAATTTCAAACTGAACCATTTATTACAATCACAGGGGTATATCATCCTCATTTCGTGTGTAAAGCCTCGATTGGAAGTCATTAGTTATCTCCCTCTAACCCTGCAAGTTACTTGTTCACCACTGCTGTAGCCTGGTATTGAACTCACAACTCTAAGAATCAAGTCAGGAAGTAACCAACGTATTCACTGGGACATGTGTCCTGTAGAAGGCTGGAGCGTACAACTGCCGAAACGTCGCACAAATGGCAACAAAGATGAGGGCAACAGTCCGAATAATGTAAATACCCTACAACCCCTTTTTCTAAGATGAAACACTGTTTGCTTCTCGCTGCTCTATTGCTATTTTTCATGGCAAATGCTCAGTGAACGACATTCCTGGTTCCACTAGTCTAGACTTTCACAGGTAGGACACACTAGATTGATTCATCCTCATTGTTTCGTATTCCATTGTTAAGGAAGATATTTTACTCAAACAGTTTCTTCTCCAGAACTGCTGCAGTGTGAAAGAAACTCTTGAGAGATTGCTTCCCTAATCACTACAATCTTGACCCCTTTAAGTTAAGAAACAAAACAAGATTTTCCATTATGTCGGCTCGTAAAAGTTTATATCATTGTTTGTGAAAAACAAATGATGTCTACCCAAACACATGTACACTTTAAAGTTACAGCTTAAATCATGTTATTAAATGAAATAAGATGTTCGATGATCATTTGGAAAAATATTATCCTATATTTCTTTCCAGCTTACGAAAAGCAAAAAACGAACATTTGAAAGAAAAAAATATGCATACTTTTTCAAACACGCACCGAATTTTTTTTTTATCATATCACCCCGAGCAAGGCGGTAATGCCACTGATGTGCAGGGGGCTACATAAGAATGAAAAAGATTGGAAAAGAGAAAGCTGGGAACCACATCCTAAACAGGGAACAAGGGATGATCCTCTTCACCTGTTCAAAGATTTGGGTGGAGTGTGAACCGGGCGATAGTTTAGTCTATCTACTCCAATTGAAAAAAAAAAGGAATAGGAGAGAAAAGATTGTAAAAGAGAAAACCGGAAACCACATCCTAATCAGGGAACAAGGGATGAGCCTCTTCACCTGTTCAATAGACGAGGGTGGAGTGTGAACCGGGCGATAATCATACAAGTAATTTTTTATAGAAAATCGTTGAGAAAATCAGATTTGTTATTTTTTTATCATCCGTGAGATGGAGGTTGTAGTCAAACAGAAGAAAGAAACTACGAATTTCGGTACCCCCACTTAATTGCCAAAAAAAAAAGGCATATAATGATGTTAAAAGGTCTCAAAACAAAGGTTTTTCATCAAAATGTTTATGCTATTATTAAGAGGAAAGACCAAATTTTGTTGATATTATTTTTTAAATTTTTAAAATCATTTCTAACACGTTCGAAAGTTTCATTAAAATTTAATTTTTTGTTTTCTGTTAGCGATTCACGCTATGTTTAGGCAACTATTAAAAAATGGAGTCGGTCGAGTAAAATGATTTGGGGTCGAGTAAATTTTCCCTCGCTCTCGACCGCCGGTCGAGTGATTTCTTTTTAAAATCTCAAATGCTGCTTGTACTGCAGCGGCAGTATATGTGGTGCCCCTATGACCTTAATAAGTCACAGGATATCTAGGTATGAAATATGAAACACTCTGAATCCGTGGAAATTACCTAGATGTTAACAACCAGCACCCTTCAATATCTCATATCCCTACTTTTGCTTTCACTGTTTATCTTTCACTCCCTGATCTTTTCTTGCTTCTTTGCTACGGATTATCGGTTCTTGCTTTAAGGTAGTAAGCACTTCCCTTCTTATACACGTCGCGTCCGGTTCACCTGTGTGTTGTTGGGATTGTCTTCTCATGACCTATGCAATGAACTGGCGACCTTCCAGAGAAGCCATTCACTAAGAATAACAATAATAATGTTCAAGTATTTCTTTAGTGGGTAGCACCCCACTCCGCTACGTTTGTAGCAAAAGATCAGTGTGACACTATACGCTAACACTTCTGATAAGTATGCATGCACTTGAAACATTTTAAAAACAATAATGCTTTCAATAAGAAAGCCAAGGATAAAGCTCTTGAACAGATGAAACAACGCCGACAAGTCAAACCTCTGCATGGCCAATATTCAGAACGTGCTAATAAACCCAATGTTGATAAAGTTAATACTCATCGATGGTTATGTGCATCTGGATTAAAATCTGAAACTGAAGGCTTTATTCTTGTTGCGTAAGACCAAAGTCTTTTCACTAGGAACTTTCAGGCAAACATTATAGATAATAATATGAATCCAAAAAGTTCTGTGATAAATACAAAAAAACAATAGACCATCTAATCTAAAAAAAGTTCTGTACTTGCCCCAAATGAATATAAAAATCGTAATGATAGAGTGGGGCAATATTTACACTGGACAATGTGCAACCACTATGGAAAATATGTAAACAAACACTGGTATGAACATCACCCAACACAGGTTACAGAAATATGTCACCATTCTATGGGATTACACTATCTACATAGACAAAAAAATTGAAGAAAACATTCCGGACATTATTGTTAAAAACTAAAAAAACTTACCTATTATTTGATATGGCTTGTCCAACGGATTGTAACATAGCAACCAAGAAATTCGAAAAACTGTCAAAATATAAAGACATGGAAATGGAAATAAAAAAAATGTGGAAATTGAAAACAATTATCGTACCAGTGATAGTGGATGCATTTGGAATGATAAAAAATGGAACAAAACAACACACTGAAAGAATCCCTGGAAACCCCAGCTTAAGAGATATACAAAAAATTGTCTTGTTAATTACAGCCCACACACTAAGGAGAACTTTGTCTATGTAATACTAGGGATGTTAGGGAGATAGAAAAAAATATGAAATGGAGTCATAACAACACACCACGACCTGCCTTAGTTCTTCGTGCAGACTTGGTAGGTAGTGCGATCATAGCAGAAATCGAATTATAACGAAAAATGACAACAACACAATAATAATAATAATAATAATAATCAGAAATAATTGACTATCTTGCACTAGTCTGCACAGTACTGTTACCCACTGAATATAAAACAAGGCGTAACAGAGTGGACCAATATCTTCATTGAAAAAATATCAGCATTTAAAGAAAGGAAACCGTAAGAAATTGCAGCCAGACCCATTTACAGACACAGGAGCCCTAACATCTTAATCAGAGTCCGCCAACCTCAATGTACCTTCTTACTGACATAGATTGCAGATTTCATAGATCTTTGAAGATCTCTGAAAAAACATTCAAAATACAAGGGCCCTGAAATACAAATCTCGAAAACACATGATGACATCAATAACTCCAGTTGTAATTGGAGCCCTCGGTTTGATTTGAAAATGTTCCGATAGACTCATTGAAGAGATCTCAGGTAGTCCAAGCCTTAAAGAAATATAAAAAAAGTGTACCCACAAATGTAGAGTAAAAAAAGAAGAACTCATTAGATAATGGGGGACTTCCACAGACGATCATGTTATCTGGTCCCGTGTTATACAAATTGCTGAGTGGCGAGAGGCCAGGTTTAATTTTTGTATTTTTATCTTCTTGGTTCGAGAATGAAGCAGTTCAATATTACTATTATCATTGTCATTGTAGTTATTTTATACTGTTGATAGCTTCTAATTTTAGTTCGGAATGTTTTAATCTTAAGTAATAGAAATTATAATAGTTCAAAATGTAGAAAATAGTGACTATATCCAGGGTAGTCTTCAGCATATCCGCCCGTGTATTGACATATAGAAATCTACCATCCGCCCGTGTATTGAATATTGCTGCCATATCTGGTCGGGTGCCCCTGCTGCTCTCCTTGGGCTTCTTGACAAAATACAAAGGAGGATCTGTAACGTGGTTGATACTGACTTGGCAGACCGGCTGCAACCACTCTCACACCGGCATGATGTGGCTTCCCTGTGCCTCTTCTACAAGTACCTCCATGGCTTCTGCTCCGATGAGCTTAGATCACTGGTGCCGCCTAAGCACGAATTTACACGAGATACTAGATTAGCAACTAGGTCCCACCCTTTTACAGTTAAACAAATAAGATGTAACCGTAAATTCTACTCCAACAGCTTCTTTTCTCGCGCTTCCCGCCTGTGGAACTCCCTTCCACAAGTCTGCTTTCCCGACAGTTACAATCTCCAGGTGTTTAAATGTAGGGTCAATAGACACCTCCTATCACACTAACTCCCAACTATTCTCACAACACTCTCATCTACCCAACCCTCATTCTCGGTATCCTTACCCGCCTATCACCCACCCTCTGTCATTTCCTATATTTAATCAGCCTTTCTCCACTCTACGTAGCCACCTGCACAGTAGTGGCAGTGACATGCCTTGCTCGGGGTGAAACGCTTATAAAAAAAAAATAAAATAAAATAAACTACTGAAGATTCTACTGAAAAATAGTTTTTCTTTATAACTGATGGAATTCAGACTGTTGCTGTAAGCAGTTACTGTGAGCAACCGGCTCGTTTGAATGGCACATTGGAAGAGAAATCCGCTTTTTCTAGACATTTATTTTTCCAATGAAGAATGTAGGAAATATCAAAAGACTGCGAACATACCGCTTCTCGATCAAGGGTTTGACCACCGTATTCAGCACCTCAATGTAGACGGTAGCCCTGACATTAAAACTGTAAATTACGAAGTCGGGTGCCTAGTGCAAATTGAAATCACTACTCAGTAATATTCAATCAGTCTAATCTAGTATTTATTACGAAAATTAAAAATGTAAAATGTCATGACTATATACAGGGCTGTTCTTCGGAATTTCAGCGTAAACGGAAACTACTGAGGAATCTTTTTTCAATTATATATCTGGTGGTATTCAGACTGTTGCTGTGAGAAGTTATAGTGAGCAATTGGCTCGTTTGAACGACACATTTTAAACATTTACAAATGGGGTGCAGCCAGTAACGATGGGTTCAAGATGGAATGTTCTTCCACATATGAAGGTCCTGATTGCTCTTTAGTCTAGTATAGGCTACAAGTAAGGGCATAACTCCGGATTATTTAATAAAGTCATCGTGATTTGACGTTGCAGGAAGCAAAGGGAGTAAAAGATTTTTTACTTTGTCTCATTGTGTTTTCAAGTAGATAATGTATTTGACTTTAGTTCAGAGTTCTAGAGTAGAAATGAAGGGTCTCATTAGATTATGATAGATTTTTACAAACAGACAAGTTATCTCGTCTAGTGTCATATAAACAGCTGAGTGGTAAGAGGCCAAGTCTATTTTGTATTTGTATCTCGTTCGTTCGAGAATAAAGTAATTGAGAATTGCTACTACCATTGTCGTTATTTTACATTTACAGTAACGTTTAAATCCTAGAAATTTTTATATAATCATTGATTTTAATTTCATCAATGTTATAAGTTCTAAATCTAATCTAAACTTAGTTATAAATGGAACTTTGTCTGTGTGTGTGTACGTTACCTATAGACTCCGAAACGGCTGAACCGATTTTCTTGAAAATTTACACAGTTGTACTATAATCGTCTGCGAGTGTTCTCAGCTAAGTTTTGTGTCGAGGTACCCCCGATAAATATCGAAAATCGATAATCGACAAAAATGGGTTATAGAAGAAGTGGTCCGATTTTAATCAAATTTGATACACTCATAGACAAAGACATAAGAAACGATATTCAGAAGTTTCAAGGTTGCAGTTCTTACAATAGTGCAGAAAATCTATAATATATATATAAAAGGCAAGATGGTTGTGTGTGTGTCTGTTTATCTGCCTGTATGTCTGTATTTTTTTAACCATTTTATTTTAGTTTTTGCTTCGGGTTTGGCTCTACGTAGGTATAATTGTAGTTCTTAGTCTCAGCCATGATACCATTTACTCAGAGGACTTATTTAGTCTTCAAATTTCAATTTACGACGAAAAAACTTATTTGATATCGATACCAGAAAATCAAAATTTGACTTAGGTCCATTCATTTTTCTTTCAGTCTACGGTTTCGCTTTAACTGGAAACAACTATTGCTTTTTAGTCCTTCGTGCCAACGCCCAAAGAGTCTTAGCTCCAGGAACATGGATTAGTTTTAAAGCTTTCATTACACCCGAGCAACGCCGAGCTATACTGCTAGTTGTTTCATAAACTAAAATGATATCAACATGACAAACTCATATTTGTTTTGATTGCTTTATAATACTGGCTTTTAATATCTTTTTTAATCCGGTTTTCTTGAAATATGTGCTAATCTGGTTTGCTATAAGTAGTACATAGTGGTATAAGGTTCTATCCTAGGTCCCACGCTCTTTCTGATCTACATTAATGATCTCCCCGACGCCATTAGGTCCCAAGTTGGCATGTATGCCGATGACACAACAATCTACTCTGCAATCGATCAAAAACCAGGTGTGGACGACAAAATGAACCTCGCTGCCGTCCTTGAAAAGGACCACCAATCCGTCGTCGCCTGGGGTAGGAAATGGCTGGTTTTATTTATTTTGTAGAGCTACAAAATTATGGCTCAAGGCCAGAAAAATGGGAGGGGGAACAAAACTTGGGGTGGTCTTCAGCTACTCTATCCTATACCTAGCTAATCAGATTCACGACCCATACATGCGTTACAATTTTTCTCATTCACCATAAGAATTTGTCCATCAACACTCATACTTATCATGCACCAAAATACCGCAAAATCGTACCGGGGACCTAAAAAACGCCCCAAATGTACATAAAAATTTATTACTATATACAAATATAATACAAAAATATCTTTAAAAATTTGTACATGAAATGATATGATGGGAAGGGGGTGTGAAGAAACAAAAATCCCCAAAACAAAAATAATTTCAAATGAATACATATACAAGGTGTTAGTAAGACCCAAACACACCCACATAATTAAAGAGGCCACTGTATTCTGCCTTCAAAGACAAAATCAAGTAGCTCTCTTTCTAAAGGGGAATGGAGATGCAGGGTTAAAATAAATGGGACTGGAGAATATATAAGGCTGACCCAGCCGAGAATGAAACGGGACAAAATAACTCTGGACAATGGGGATCTCGAACTGGATCATAACAAAAGCAAGGGAGCCGGGAACAGGCTAGGACAAACACATTCACTCACATTAACTAGGTACACAAAAGAATACTTTACCTTAACCACGGGAGGGGTTCCAAAGGAATCCACCCCGATGCGAGCAGCAGATCTAAAAAAGAAAATCAAGACTAGCCCCGGTCACACGAACCAGGCTCGCTGCATATATCCACCTTTTGCTAAAGTCTGTCGGGTGCAGCCGTTTCCGTTCAGTTCTAATCTTCATTTTGAGCTGGTGCTCAAAATATCGGATTAGATCCTGATCCGAAAGACGACCTCCCCGCAAGACTTCCTCCAGTCGCGTCATCCAGATCACCATTCTAGCCGTGGCCAGTAGCGACAGAAACACCATCCGCTTCACTCCAGAGTACGGGGGCGACACATTGTCCACAGCGTATGCGCGATCAATGAGCACAAGCTCCCGCGGCGCGATACGAGCAGTCAACTCGCCGACACGCGCCCACAACGGGCGAACGCGCGAACAATGGAAGAAGGCGTGCGCAGACGTCTCCTTAATTCCAAGGTTGCAACGTTCACAATCTGGCAAATCCGCCAGGCCCATTGCGAAACGCTTGTCATTGAGCGACAAACCATTCCGAGCCAATCGCCAGGTCAGAGAAAACTCAGAGTTGCTGAGCCAATCCGCGCCTGGCGCCCAAGACCAATGAGAGCGGTACTCCACTCTCGACATGCCGAGCTTACTCCACAGCTTATCCTTCACGGCACCCTCCACTAATCCCCGATAGAAGATTTTCCTAGGCTGTGAAAGGTCACTGGACCGTGGAATGGCCTGTAAAGCCGCCAGACATTCGAGCAGGAATTTCGGTCGCACCCAAGGCCTGACGGTCAGCCATAGGGTCGGGGGCGTGATGGTAAGGCAAGGGAACATGTCCCTCACTACCCCCGCAAGCAACCGATCTTCCTCCAACGCGCGCCTGAGGAATGCCAACCTTGAAGCGAGCACGTGGCTCCTCAAGTGTGGCATCCCCAGACCCCCTTGACACGGACGGAGGCAACAGACTCCTTTGTCGACCATGTGTTTGCGTCCTCTCCACAGACAGGAGAATAGCAAACGCTCGAGCGCCTTCTCATGATCGTCACAAAGGGGAAGTACTGACAGCCGGTAAAGGATCATGGGAAAGAGGTATGTGTTACACACCTCCGCCAAGCCCTTCACGGAGAGACCCCGTCGACGCCAAATCTTGACCGACGCGCCGACCTTTGCCAGTACTTCTGACCAGTTTTTCTCCAGCTGTAAGTCCGGACCGAACCAAACTCCGAGGAGCTTGACCGGCCCGTCCGTCCAGCTGAAGGGCCCCGGGAGGGAGGGAAACTCCCTTCCAGGCACCTAACCGCAAGCCGGATGACTTGTCGCAGTTAATTCTGGCCCCTGTCACCTTCTCGTACCGTACAAGCGCCTGGTGTACCGCCTCTATGTCCCTGCGGGAGGACACAAAGGTCGTTACGTCATCGGCGTACGCGGAAACCCTGGCTCGAGCTCCGCCAGGGACTTCAATTCCACGCAGGACCGGACTGCCAGTCTCGTCCCTTAGCCTGCGAAGGAGGGGCTCCAACGCGAGGACATAAAGGAGAGAAGACAGTGGACAACCCTGTCGGACCGACCTAGACAGCGCGAAAGCGCCCGACAGCTTCCCGTTCACCTGTACCACAGCCTTGGGGGAGCGATACAGAAGGCTAATCCAGCGGCTGAAGTCGGGTTTGAATCCGGCGGCCTGCAGGACAGCAGCCAGGTAGCCATGGTCAATCCTATCAAATGCCTTGGACTGATCTAAATTGATCAGCGCGGCCTCATCGTCGTCTTCTACACCCTCTATGATCGTGCGAATCAAGTGCAGGTTGCTCTGAATTGTTCTCCCCTTCACAGAACAAGTCTGATCCGGTTCCAACAGAGACTCGGCAACTAGCTGCAAGCGATTCGTCAGGATCTTGGCCAAAATCTTTAACTCTGTGTTTAGCAGAGTTATGGGCCTGTAATCATCTAGTTCCCTCCCAACCTTCTTGCCTTTTCTCAACAGCGTGATCACGCCCCTGGTGATCCGACCGGGGATGGACCCCTGCCGAAACCAGTGGTTGAACACGACAGCCAAGAGCGGGACAAAAAGGTGCGACATCCTCAAGTACAATTCATAGGGCAAACCATCCAAACCTGGCGACTTGCCACTGCCGGTCTTCTTCAAAGCCGCGTAGACTTCGTCCTCCGTAATCTCCCCTTCGCAGCTAGCCGCTTCAGCCGGCAAAAGCCGGGGAAAGTCAGCCAAATAGCTGCGAAACTCCTCGTCACGGAGACCAGGCTCCTTGGTAAACCGGTGTTCGAAATGCTGCCGGAACGCCTCGCACATGTCGTCAGTGGACCTAAGGAGATGTCCCTCCGGGTCGCGCACCTCTCGAATGTACCGATCGCCGGCCCGACGAATTTCTTCCTTGCGCAGTTCTGCGCCCATGTTCACAGCTTCGGAAGACATCTTGCTTAACTTAGCTCTAATTACCTGGCCCATATAGCGCTCGCTAGTCGTGCGCCTCAGGGCCTCCCTGGCTAAGGCTATCTCTAGGGGATCCCCACCAGCCTCCGCCCGGGCGAAATTAGCACTAAGTGTCTTTGCCTCCGCAGCCTTATCTAGTTTGAGCCGCTGGCTATATTTGGTGGCGAAAGACCTAATGGAGTCCTTAAGGTTAACCCACCACTTATTCCCAATGACTCGCCCAATTAACGCCCGCTGAACTAGTTTTGTCAGCTGGTCACGAAAGTCCCGCCTGTCCAGTAAGGACTGATTGAACTTCCAATAACCAGCCAACCTAGGCCTAAAGTCTAACACCACACGGGCACAAACGAGTTTGTGGTCCGTGTAGCCTAGCCAGTGGAACGTTGGACATTCTAAGAAGTCTATGTCGGCCACTCTCACTAACATCCTATCCAGGTACGCAGATACCCGGGTAGAAGGCCAATTAAGCGCCCACGTCCACATACTCCCATCCGGATGATCGACCCGGTATCTATCGACGAGACCAAATTCGTCGATCAGATCAACCAGGCTACGATCATCATTCCTCCCGCTAGCGCCCCTCCCTCTATCCCATTTGGGGGTTAGGATGGCATTCCAGTCCCCAACTAAGATTAGCCGTGTTGAATGCACCATAAAGGGCTCCAACAGCCGAAAGAAAGAGACACGCTCACCTTGCTTATTGGGCGCATAAACCACAATCAGCCGGAACAATTTGCTTTTCACTGCAATATCGGCCACGATCAGCCGGCCCTCGGCACCGACATGGACAAGGTCAACCTTCGCGTCCAGGGTACGCTTGACCAGCAAAGAAACACCTCTGGCTTGCCGGCTCCCATATGCTGAATAGACGACAAAGTCGTTAGACAGCACACAAGAGTCGACTTCGCAAACAAAGTGAGTCTTGGATCGCGGCCACATCCACGCCGAAGGACAAGAGGTCACGAAGCAGGCGAGCCGCCTTACCCTGATCCCTCAGGCCCTCGCATTTATACTGGCTAACTTAATAGACATTCTTTAGATCTGAAACGAAAAAAACAGAGAAAAACATGCAACGGACGGCTCTACTCGCATACCGGGTAGAAATCTCGTAGACGGGACCCGACGACACCGACCCTGTACCAATGTCGGACGTAATCCGTCCGTCTAAGACAATTCCGCCGACGTCCGTAGGGTAAGTTAGCTTTAGAACCCTATACAGACAGGGGTGGATTAAAAACGGGGAACCTCCCTGAACAATTTTTTGCCATTTTATCCAGTTCTGGTGAGCTCTCGATTGCCATCCTCAGTTTGGGATAGTGCTTGACCTCCGCAATGTGCTCCCAGACCCGCAGGTTCCCTCCGGTGTTGCGGACCAGAGTAATGACCCCTGGGGCCTGGGAGAAGTTTGGATCCTCAGTGGATAACCCATCCACTGAGGTGAGTTTAAGAAGTGGTCTCAGCAGCTTACGCCGCTGAGAAGACCACTCAGCCGCAATGTCCTCTTCTACCTTCATTAAGGCATCCCCACGAGGGAGGCCTTTCTTTTTTTTTGTCCGAGAGGGAGTGGGAATAGGAGAAGGGGAGGGAGCGGGGGTTACAGAAACCTTTTTAGGGGGGTCAATTTAAAGGTTGGGGACTGGAAGCTTTTACGCGGGGACGAAGGTAGGCTCCTTGCTTTTGCGCGTAGCTGTATCTCTCCGGAGATGCAGGCAGAGATGAACACTTATGGGCTGAAACTGCCCCTCTCTCCCTGCTTCTGCTTTTCCTCCTGCTTTTGGAATTCTCCCGACGTTCATCCTCTCTATCCTCCCTGCCACGTTTCAGGGATGTCGCTCTCTGTATGTCCATAGGTTCTTCCACTTCCTTAATTTGTGGGGGTACTTTCCCCTGTTTGGGAGGCGATTTTGCTACCGCAGGCTCCTTTTTCTTTGCCGGAGCCTTGGCAGGTGATGGCACCTTCACAGGTGAAGGCGTTTTAGGTTTTTTTCCCTTGCCACCACCTGCCATTCGCCCTCCTTGTTCGCTGGTGACTTTGGTGTTGGTGGTGCTGGTGTTGCTACTGCAGGCACTGCTGGTGCTGCTGGAACCGGACCTTCAGGCTTCTTGGTTGGCTGAGCTCCGTGGGGCCGGCTTCTTAGTTGGGCACGCCTTAGCCACGTGTTCCTTCGCCCCACAGACCCAGCAGCAAGGTTTCCTGCCCTCCACGATCACGTATATGGCTCGCTTCCCGCAGGTGAGAATGTTGGGAACTTCCTCAATTTGCTTTTTTGTGAGGGTCACCTGCAGGACCATATCACCAGTGAGGAAACCCGCCTTGATCTAAGTGAGGAGACCTCAGCCACTTTGCCGTACTGCGCGAAGAAGGCGCCGATGTGGTTCTCTGATATATCCATGGGGACGCTATGTAATGTCACTTTCAACTTGCGCGTCCCCATGTACTCCGTAATGAACTGGAGTCCCTTGGTTTCGAGAACCACACCCGCCAAACGCTTAGCTTCATCGGACGTTCCAAGTAGAACGTCCCACTGCGCACTGGTCCTCCTCGCCACCGCCTTGGCCTTAATGTTGAGGGCCTTGATGGCTTCTTCCAATTTCTCCCGGTTAATACTGACAAACTTCTGAGTCTTCTGGTCCCTCGTGATCAGCGATATAATCCTGGCCTCTATCGGCTAATTCTTCTGGCACTGACAAGAGCTCTGTGCCCTTAATATAACTGGCATATTTCTGCCTTCTGCTCTTCATAAAATTCCTCCCCCTTTTGGGAATTTTACTTCCCTTCCATCCCGGAGGAAGACGGTTTGGGGGATCCCGGTGCCGGTGCCGTTACGGGTCCTGGTAACTCATCTGATGCTGGAACTGAGGGTGACTCCCGTGTGGCGTGTGGAAGTTGCCAGTCGTTCTTCCCTCCCACCGAGTCCGTGGTGGGAGGAACGATCACTTCCGGCCTCTGAGAGGCCATTGCCTCCTAAGAGGCCTCAAAAAAAGAAAAACTGGACAACTGTCCTCCGGTGTTTCACGACCGGTTAAGGTCGCTACTTTTCACTCAGCCACAAGCAATAAACTTGGGTGGAGAGGCAGAAAATCCCGAAACCACAGCTGTAGTAAAAGCTACTATGGAACAGATACTACACTTTGATCCTACCCATAAAAACCACGGAACGCAATTATGGGGAGGAAGATGGCTGGTACTTATTTATTTGCCAACAAAGTACAAATTCTGGCACAAGGCCAAACAATGGGGAGGGGGAACAAAAACTTGGGTTGGTCTTCCGTAACTATCTTATACCTAGCTACCAGATTCACGACCCATACATACGTTACAATTTTCTCATTCACCATAAAAATTTGTCCATCAACACTCATACCTATCATACACCAAAATACGCAAGTAACATACCAGGGACCTAAAAACGCCCCAAATGTACATAAAAATTTGTGTATTTACAATATTTACAATAGTGTACAAAAATAAATTTAAAACTTTATTCATGAAATGACATGATGGGGAGGGGGAATGAAGAAACAAAAAACCCCAAAAACAAAACAATTTCAAATGAATATATATACATGGGTTAGTAAGACCCAAACACACCCACGTAATTAAAGAGGCCACTGTATTCTGCCTTAAAAAGAACAAAATCAAGCAGCTCTCTTTCTAAGGGGAATGGAGAAGCAGGGAACAAAATAAATTGGACTGGAGAATGTATAAGGCTGACCCAGCCGAGAGGAAAACGGGACAAAAGAATACTTGGACAATGGGAATCTCGAACTGGATCATAACAAAAGCAATGGAGCCGTGAAAACAGGCCAGGACAAACACATCCACTCACATTAACTAACAAAAAGAACTTACCTTAACCACGGGAGGGGTTCCAAAGGAATCCACCCCGATGCAACTAGCAGATCTAAAAGAGAAAATCTCAAGGCTAGCCCCGGTCACGCGAACCAGGCTCGCCGCATATACCCACCTTTCGCTGAACTTGTCGGGTGCAGCCGTTTTCGTTCGGCTCTAATCTTAATTTTGTTGCGCTCAAAATATCGGATTAGATCCTGATCCGAAAGACGACCGCCCCGCAAGACTTCCTCCAGACGCGTCATCCAAATCACCATTCTAGCCGTGGCCAGTAGCGACAGAAACACCATCCGCTTCACTCCAGAGTACGGGGGCGACACATTGTCCACAGCGTATGCGCGATCAATGAGCACAAGCTCCCGCGGCGCGATACGAGCAGTCAACTCGCCAACACGCGCCCACAACGGGCGAACGCGCGAACAATGGAAGAAGGCGTGCGCAGACGTCTCCTTAATTCCAAGGACGCAACGTTCACAATCTGGCAAATCCGCCAGGCCCATTGCGAAACGCTTGTCGTTGAGAGACAAACCATTCCGAGCCAATCGCCAGGTCAGAGAAAACTCAGAGTTGTTGAGCCAATCCGCACCTGGCGCCCAAGACCAATGAGAGCGATACTCCTCTCTCGACATGCCGAGCTTACTCCACAGTTCATCCTTCACGGCGCCCTCCACTAATCCCCGATAGAAGATTCTCCTAGGCCGTGAAAGGTCACTGGACCATGGAATGGCCCGAAGGGCCGTCAGACATTCGAGCAGGAATTTCGGCCGCCCCCAAGGCCTATTGCTAGTCCTTAGGAGCGGGGGAGTGATAGTGAGGCTAGGGAACATGTCCCTCACTACCCCCGCAAGCAACCGATCTTCCTCCAACGCGCGCCTGAGGAATGCCAACCTCGAAGCGAGCACGTGGCTCCTCAAGTGTGGCATCCCCAGACCCCCTTGACACGGACGGAGGCAACAGACTCCTTTGTCGACCATGTGTTTGCGTCCTCTCCAAAGACAGGAGAATAGCAAACGCTCGAGCGCCTTCTCATGATCGTCACAAAGGGGAAGTACAGACAGCCGGTAAAGCATTCTGGGAAAGAGGTATGTATTACACACCTCCGCCAGACCCTTCACGGAGAGACTCCGTCGACGCCAAATCTCGACCGACGCGCCGACCTTTGCCTGTACTTCAGACCAGTTTTTCTCCAACTGTAAGTCCGGACCGAACCAAACTCCGAGGAGCTTGACCGGCCCGTCCGTCCAGTCGAAGGGCCCCGGGAGGGAAACACCCTTCCAGGCACCTAACCGCAAGCCGGACGACTTGTCGCGGTTAATTCTGGCCCCTGTTACCTGTTCGTACCGTTCAAGCGCCTTCTGTACCGCCCTTATGTCCCTGCGGGAGGACACAAAGGTCGTTACGTCATCGGCGTACGCGGAAACCCTGGCTCGAGCTCCTCCAGGGACAGCAATTCCAATGCAGGACCGGACTGCACGTCTCGTCCCTTAGCCGGCGAAGAGAGTCTAACGCCAGGACGTAAAGGAGAGGCGCAGACAGTGGACAACCCCGGTCGGGACCGATTCCAGACAGCGCGAAAAGCGCTCGACAGCTTCCCGTTCACCTGTACCACAGCCTTGGGGGAGCGACATAGAAGGCTAATCCAGCGGTTGAAGTCGGGTTTGAATCCGGCGGCCTGCAGGACAGCAGCCAGGTAGCCATGGTCAATCCTATCAAATGGCCTTGGACTGATCCAAATTGATCAGCGCGGCCTCTTCGTCGTCTTCGACCTCTACGATCGTGCGAATCAAGTGCAGGTTGCTCTGAATTGTTCGTCCCTTCACAGAACAAGTCTGATCCGGTTCCAACAGAGACTCGGCAACTAGCTGCAAGCGATTCGTCAGGATCTTGGCCAAAATCTTTAACTCTGTGTTTAGCAGATATGGGCCTGTAATCATCTAATCCCCGCCCAACCTTCTTGCCTTTTCCAACAGCGTTATTCACGCCCTCTGGTGATCCGACCGGGGAGCGGACCCCTGCCGAAACCAAGGGTTGAACACGACAGTCAAGAGCGGGACAAAAAGGTATGACATCCTCAAGCATAATCCATAGGGCAAACCATCCAAACCTGGCGACTTGCCACTGCCGGTCTTCTTCAAAGCCGCGTAGACTTCTTCGTCCTCCGTAATCTCCCCTTCGCAGCGAAGGCCGCACGGCAAAAGCCGGGGAAAGCTCAGCCAAATAGCTGCGAAACTCCTCGTCACGGAGACCAGGCTCCTTGGTAAACCGGTGTTCGGGAAATGCCGCCGGAACGCCTCGCACATGTCGTCGGTGGACCGAAGGAGATGCCTCCGGGTCGCGCACTTCTCGCAATGTACTGATCGCCGGCCCGACGAATTTCTTCCTTGCGCAGTTCTGCGCCCATGTTCACAGCTTCGAAGACATCTTTTGCTTAACTTAGCTCTAATTACCTGACCCATATAGGCCGCCGTTAGTCGTGCGCCCCTAGGCCTCCCCTGGCTAGCGCTATCTCGAGGGGATCCCCACCTCAGCCTCCGCCCGGGCGAAATTAGCACTAAGTGTCTTTGCCTCCGCAGCCTTATCTAGTTTGAGCCGCTGGCTATATTTGGTGGCGAAAGACCTAATGGAGTCCTTAAGGTTAACCCACCACTTATTCCCACGACTCGCCCAATTAACGCCCGCTGAACTATTTTGTCAGCTGGTCACGAAAGTCCCGCCTGTCCAGTAAGGACTGATTGAACTTCCAATAACCAGCCAACCTAGGCCTAAAGTCTAACACACGGGCACAAACGAGTTTGTAAACTGTGTAGCCTAGCCAGTGGAACGTTGGACATTCTAAGAAGTCTATGTCGGCCACTCTCACTAACATCCTAT
Source organism: Ascarosepion bandense (assembly GCA_037127315.1). Lineage (NCBI taxonomy): Eukaryota > Metazoa > Mollusca > Cephalopoda > Sepiida > Sepiidae > Ascarosepion > Ascarosepion bandense. Next base: position 44,793 of record JBBBDQ010000274.1, on the reverse strand, counting down.
CCATAGGTACGCAGATACCCGGGTAGAAGGCCAATTAAGCGCCCACGTCCACATACTTATCCGATGATCGACCCGGTATCTATCGACGAGACCAAATTCATCGACTAGATCAACCAGCTACGATCATCATTCCTCTCCGCTAGCGCCCCTCCCTCTATCCCATTTGGGGGTTAGGGATGGCATTCCGTAGTCCCTATAACTACATTTAGCCGTATTAAATGCACCATAAAGGGCTCCAACAGCCGAAAGAAAGAGATACGCTCACCCGGCGCTTATTGGGCGCATAAACCACAATCAGCCGGAACAATTTGCTTTTCACTGCAATATCGGCCACGATCAGCCGGCCCTCGGCACCGACATGGACAAGGTCAACCTTCGCGTCCAGGGTACGCTTGACCAGCAAAGAAACATCTCTCTGGCTTGCCGGCTCCCATATGCTGAATAGGACGACAAAGTCGTTAGACAGCACACAAGAGTCGACTTCGCAACAAAGCGAGTCTCTTGATCGCGGTCCAATGCTGCCGAAGGACAAGAGGTCACGAAGCAGGCGAGCCGCCTTACCCCGATCCCTCAGGCCCTTCGCATTTATACTGGCTAACTTAATAGACATTTTAGATTCAAAACGAAAAAAAACAGAGAAAAACATGCAACGGACGGCTCTACTCGCATACCGGGTAGAACAGTAGACGGGACCGACGGATTGTCCTAGGGACCCTGTACCAATGTCGGACGTAATCCGTCCGCTGCATAATTCCGCCGACGTCCGTGTGGTGTTAGCTTTTAGAACCCTATACAGACAGGGTGATTAAAACGGGGAACCTCCCCGAACAATTTTTTGTCATTTTATCCAGTTCTGTGAGCTCTCGATTGCCATCCTCAGTTTGGGATAGTGCTTGACCTCCGCAATGTGCTCCCAGACCCGCAGGCTCCTCCGGTGTTGCGACTAGAATGACCCTGGGGCCCGGGAGAAGCTTTGGATCCTCAGTGGATAACCCATCCACCGAGAGTTTACAGTGGTCTCAGCAGCTTACGCTGAGAAGACCACTCAGCCGCAATGTCCTCTTCTACCTTCATTAAGGCATCCCCACGAGGAGGCCTTTTTTTTGTCCGAGAGTGGGAATAGGAGAAGGGGAGTGAGTGGGGGGGTTACAGAAACCTTTAGGGGGGGACACTGTAGCGCTAGACTGTGAGTTTAATATGGGGACGGCGTAGGCTCCTTGTTTTTTAAAAGTAGCTGTATCTTCGGGAGATGCAGGCAGAGATGAACACTCTGTGGCCGAACGTTCTCCCTCCCTGCTTCTGCTTTTCCTCCTGCTTTGAATTCTCCCGACGTTCATCCTCTCATCCTCCTGCCACGTCGTGGATGTCGCCTTCTGCATGTCCAGGTTCTCCTATCTCCACCGTGTACTCGTTTGGGAGGCACGGCCTATGTCTCTTCGCTTTGTTCGGCAGGTGATGAAAACCCCATGCGTGAAGGCGTTTTAGGTTTTTTCCTTGCCACCACCGCTATCTGGCCCTCCTTGTTCGCTGGTGACTCTTGTGTTGGTGGTGCTGGTGTTGCTACTGCAGGCACTGCTGGTGCTGCTGGAACCGGACTCAGGCTCTTGAAGGCTGAGTCTGTGGGCCGCCTTTAGCTAAGCACGCTCAGCCACGTGCCCTGCCCACAGACCAGCAGTGTTGCCTTGCCCTCCACGATCACGTATATGTCTGCTTCCTGCAGGTGAGAATGTTGGGAACTTCAATTTGCTTTGTGAGGGTCACCTGTAGGACCATTCTGCGAGAGGAAACCTGCCTTGGATTCAAGTTTATGAGGACCAGCCACTTTGTCAAAATTGCGCGAAGAAGGCGCCGATGTGTTCTTCTGATATCCATGCATCTTCGGCGTAATGCCGGCTCTCTCAACTTGCGCGTCCTCATGTACTCAAAATGAACTGGAGTCCCTCGGTTTCGAGAACCACACCCGCCAAACGCTTAGCTTCATCGGACGTTCCGCGCAGAACGTCCCACTGCGCACTGGTCCCCTTCTGCCACCGCCTTGGCCTTAATGTTGAGGGCCTGATGCTCTTTCCACTTTCCTGGTTAATATCGATAAACTTCTGAGTCTTCTGGTCCTCAGATCAGCGATATAATCCTGGCCTCTATATCGGCTCAATTCTTCGGCATTGATAAGAGCTTCCAGTTCTTTTAATATAACTGGTATATTTCTGCCTCTGCTCTTCATAAAATCTTCCTTTGGGAATTTTATCTCTTCCATCCCGAGGAATAGCTTGGGGATCCCGTGCCGTGCCGTTACGGGTCCTGGTAACTCATCTGATGTTAAATCCAGGTGACTCCTGTATAGAAGTTGCTGTGTCACCTTCTTTCCCACCGAGTCCGTGTGACAACTGATCACTTCGGGCCCCTGAGAGGCCATTGCCTCCTAAGAGGCCTCGTGCAAGAAAAACTGACAACTGTTCCTCCGGTGTTTCACGACTTGGTTAAGGTCGCTACTTTTCACCAACAGCTACAATAAACTTCTATGGAGAGGTAGAAAATCCCGAAACCACAGCTGTAGTAAAAGCTACTATGGAACAGATACTACACTTTGATCCCACCCATAAAAACTACTTGAACCACAATTATGGGGAGGAATATTTATTGCGCTTATTTATTTGCCAACAAAGACAAATTCTGCACAAGGCCAAACAATGGGAGGGGGAACAAAATCTACACTGCAACTATCTTGGCACCTAGCTAATCAGATTCACGACCCATACATGCCGCTATACTTTTCATTCACCATGAAAAATTGTCCTACCTACATCTATATCGACTATACTAATCAAAATTATCACAGAATACACTGAGACCCAGAAATCAATGTAAATAGATAAAAATTGTGGTTTATTAATATTGTAATAGCAGCACAAAAACAACGGAAACTTTTATTCATGAAAGGACATGATGGGGAGGGGGAATGAAGAAACAAAAAAAACCCAAAACAAAAAAATTAATTTCAAATGAATATATATACATAAGAAAGATCCAAATTGATGTCCACTGCGGCAATTGGAAGAGTTGCCCATTCTGTCTAAAGAACAAACCTCCATGTTTCTTTCAAGGGGAATGGAGAAGTAGAAACAAAATAAATTGACTGGAGAATGAGGTCAATCTAAATGAGAGTGAAAACGCAATGTCATCATCGGACAATGGAATTTCGAACTGATCATAACAAAAGCAATGGAGCCGGTACTAGGCCAGACGTTATTATCCACTCACATTAACTGAAAATAAAAAGAACTTCTAATTAATCAATGGGAGGGTTCCAAAGGAATCCACCTCGATGCAACTAGCAGATTCAAAAGAGAAAATCAAGGCTAGCTCCGGTCACAGAACCAGGTTTGTCGACATATCTACCTTTCGCTTAACTTGTTGCAGCCGTTTTTACCGTCTAATTCCACCTTGAGCTGGTGCTCAAAATATCGGATTAGATCCTGATCCGAAAGATGACCGCCCCGTGACTCTCCAGACGCGTCATCCAAATCACCATCAGTCAGCCAGTAGCGACAGAAACACCATCCGCTTCACTCCAGAGCGGTCGGGGCGACATACCGTTCAGCCAGCGTATGCGCGATCAATGAGCACGGCCTCGCGGCGCGATACGAGCAGTCAACGCCAACACGCGCCCAGCCAATGCGGCGAATGCGAACAATCGGAAGAAGGCGCGCGCAGACGTCTCTTAATTCCGCGACGCAACGTTCAATCTGCAACCGCCAGCTCCATTATGAAATTGTCGTTGAGAGACAAACCATTCCGAGCCAATCGCCAGGTCAGAGAAAACTCAGAGTTGTTGAGCCAATCCGCACCTGGCGCCCCAAGACCAATGAGTAGCTGATACCTTCCTCGACATGCCGAGCTTACTCCACAGTTCATCCTTCACGGCGCCCTCCACTAATCCCCGATAGAAGATTCTCCTAGGCCGTGAAAGGTCACTGGACCATGGAATGGCCCGAAGGGCCGTCAGACATTCGAGCAGGAATTTCGGCCGCCCCCAAGGCCTATTGCTAGTCCTTAGGAGCGGGGGAGTGATAGTGAGGCTAGGGAACATGTCCCTCACTACCCCCGCAAGCAACCGATCTTCCTCCAACGCGCGCCTGAGGAATGCCAACCTCGAAGCGAGCACGTGGCTCCTCAAGTGTGGCATCCCCAGACCCCCTTGACACGGACGGAGGCAACAGACTCCTTTGTCGACCATGTGTTTGCGTCCTCTCCAAAGACAGGAGAATAGCAAACGCTCGAGCGCCTTCTCATGATCGTCACAAAGGGGAAGTACAGACAGCCGGTAAAGCATTCTGGGAAAGAGGTATGTATTACACACCTCCGCCAGACCCTTCACGGAGAGACTCCGTCGACGCCAAATCTCGACCGACGCGCCGACCTTTGCCTGTACTTCAGACCAGTTTTTCTCCAACTGTAAGTCCGGACCGAACCAAACTCCGAGGAGCTTGACCGGCCCGTCCGTCCAGTCGAAGGGCCCCGGGAGGGAAACACCCTTCCAGGCACCTAACCGCAAGCCGGACGACTTGTCGCGGTTAATTCTGGCCCCTGTTACCTGTTCGTACCGTTCAAGCGCCTTCTGTACCGCCCTTATGTCCCTGCGGGAGGACACAAAGGTCGTTACGTCATCGGCGTACGCGGAAACCCTGGCTCGAGCTCCTCCAGGGACAGCAATTCCACGCAGGACCGGACTGCACGTCTCGTCCCTTAGCCGGCGAAGGAGAGGCTCCAACGCCAGACGAAGGAGAGGCGACAGTGACAACCCTGTCGGACCGACTCACAGCGCGCGAAAGCGCTCGACAGCTCTCTCGTTCACCTGTACCACAGCCTTGGGGGAGCGATACAGAAGGTTAATCCAGCGGCTGAAGTCGGGTTTTGAACCAGCGTCTGCAGGACAGCAGCCAGGTAGCCATGGTCAATCCTATCAAATGCCTTGGACTGATCCAAATTGATCGGCCAGCGTGCGCCCTTCGTCGTCTTCTACACCTCTACGATCGTGCGAATCAAGCGCAGGTTGCTTCGAATTGTTCGTCCCTTCGCAGAACAAGTCTGTCCGCTGGTTCTCCAACAGAGACTCGGCAACTAGCTGCAAGCGATTCGTCAGGATCTTTGCCAAAAATCTTTAACTCTGTGTTTAGCAGAGTTAGAAAATGTAATCCATCAATCTCGCCCAACCTTCTTGCCTTTTTCCAACAGCGTGATCACGCCGCCCTGGTGATCCGACCGGGTATGGACCCTGCTGGAACCAGTACAAGACGACAGCCGAGAGCGGACAAAAAGGTGCGACATCCTCAAGTACACCCATAGGGCAAAACCATCCAAACCTGGCGACTTGCCACTGCCGGTCTTCTTCAAAGCCGCGTAGACTTCGTCCTCCGTAATCTCCCTTCGCAGCTAGCCGCTTCAGCTGCAAAAGCCGGGGAAAGTCAGCCAAATAGCCGCGGAACTCCTCGTCACGGAGACCAGGCTCCTTTGGTAAACCGGGAAAAGTCTGAAATGCTGCCGGAACGTCTATAATATGTCGTCGGTGGACCAGCGAAGTTGGAGATGCCTTCCGCAATGCGCACTTTCATCGTACCTTTATCTGCCCTGACGAATTTCTTCCTTGCGCAGTTCTGCGCCCATGTTCACAGCTTCGAAGACATCTTTGTTGACCAGCTTCAATCACTTGACCCGCAGAAGGCTCGCTAGTCGTGCGCCTCAGGCCTCCCTGGCTAAGGCTATCTCGAGGGGATCCCCACCAGCCTCCGCCCGGCGAAATTAGCACTAAGTGTCTTTAGTTTCCAGCTTCTCTTATCTAGTTTATTTCGTCAGCCAGGGCAACATTTGGTGGCGAAAGACCTAATGGAGTCCTTAAGGTTAACCCACCACGAGTCTTGCAACGACTCGCCCAATTAACGCCCGCTGAACTAGTTTTGTCAGCTGGTCACGAAAGTCCCGCCTGTCCAGTAAGGACTGATTGAACTTCCAATAACCAGCCAACCTAGGCCTAAAGTCTAACACCACACGGGCACAAACGAGTTTGTGGTCCGTGTAGCCTAGCCAGTGGAACGTTGGACATTCTAAGAAGTCTATGTCGGCCACTCTCAGCCATTGATCCTATCCAGGGCATGCAGATACCCGGGTAGAAGGCCAATTAAGCGCCCACGTCCACATACTTATCCGGATGATCGACCCGGTATCTATCGACGAGACCAAATTCGTCGATCAGATCAACCAGGGCTACGATCATCATTCCTCCCGCTAGCGCCCCTCCCTCTATCCCATTTAAAGTGACGCATTCCACAACTAAGATTAGCCGTGTTAACGCACCATAAAGGGCTCCAACAGCCGAAAGAAGAGACACGCTCACCTTGCTTATTGGGCGCATAAACCACAACTTGCCGAACACCACGCCACCAAAATATCGGCCACGATCAGCCGGCCCTCGGCACCGACATGGACAAGGTCAACCTTCATGTCCAGGGTAATGCTTTCGACTACAAAGAAACACCCTCTGGCTTGCCGGCTCCCATGCTGAATAGACGACAAAGTCGTTAGAATAGCACAAGAGTCGACTTCGCAAACAAAGTGAGTCTCTTGATCGCGGCCACATCCATGCCGAGCGACAAGAGGTCGCCGAACAGGCGAGCCGCCTTACCCCGATCCTCATTCTTCGCATTTATACTGGCTAACTTAATAGACATTCTTTAGATCTGAAACGAAAAAAAAACAGAGAAACATGCAACGGACGGCTCTACTGCATACTGCAGAAAATTCTGGTGTAGACGGACCGACGGATTGTCCTAGGGACCCGTACCAATGTCGGACGTAATCCGTCCGTCTAAGACAATTCCGCCGGGACGTCCGTAGGGTAAGTTAGCTTTAGAACCCTATACAGACAGGGGTGGATTAAAAACGGGAACCTCCATGAACAATTTTTTGCCATTTTATCCAGTTCTGGTGAGCTCTCGATTGCCATCCTCAGCTGGGGATAGTGCTTCTTGACCTCCGCAATGTGCTCCCAGACCCGCAGGTTCCTCCGGTGTTGGTGGACCCGAGTAATGACCCCTGGGGCCTGGGAGAAGTTTTGATCCTCAGTGGATAACCCATCCACTGGAGGTGAGTTTAAGAAGTGGTCTCAGGACGGATGCTGCTTGCCGAGAAGACCAATTTCAGCCGCAATGTCCTCTTCTACCTTCATTAAGGCATCCCCATTGAGGGAGGCCTCCTTTCTTTTTTTTTGTCCGAGAGGAAGGGAATACTAGGAGGGAAGGAGGAGTGGGTTACAGAAACCTTTTTAGGCAATAATTAAAGGTTGGGGACTGGGAAGCTTTACGCGGGACGAAGGTAGGCTCCTTGCTTTTTGCGTGCGTAGCTGTATCTCTCCGGAGATGCAGGCAGAGATGAACACTTATGGGCTGAACCGCCCCCTTCTCCCTGCTTCTGCTTTTCCTCCTGCTTTTGGAATTCTCCCCGACGTTCATCCTCTTTATCCTCCCTGCCACGTTTCAGGGATGCTCCTCTGCATGTCCATAGGTCTTTCCACTTCCTTAATTTGTGGGGTACTTTCCCTGTTTGGAGGCGATTTTACAATGCAGGCTCCTTTTTCTTTGCCGGAGCCTGGCAGGCATGGCACCTTCACAGGTGAAGGCGTTTTAGGTTTTTTCTCTTTTGCTACACCACCTGCTGTCACTGTCTTCTTTGTTCGCTTTTCTTTGGTGACTTTGTATGTGGTGTTGGTGGTGCTTGGTGTTGCTACTGCAGGCACTGCTGGTGCTGCTGCTGGAACCGACCTTCAGCTCTTGGGCTGGCTGAGTCTGTGGGCCGGCTTCTTAGTTGGGCACGCCTTAGCCACGCGTTCCTTCGCCCTAAGGACCCAGCAGCAAGGTTTCCTGCCCTCCACGATCACGTATATGGCTCGCTTCTCATATGGTGAGAATGTTGGGAACTTCCTCAATTTGCTTTTTGTGAGGTCACCTGCAGGACCATATCACCATGCGAGGAAACCTGCCTTGATCTTGGGCGGAGAGACCTCAGCCACTTTGCCGTACTGCGCGAAGAAGGCGCCGATGTGGTTCTCTTCGATACATCCAGACGCGCGTAATGTCACTTTCAACTTGCGTTGGCCCCATGTACTCCGTAATGAACTGGAGTCCCTTGGTTTCGAGAACCACACCTGCCAAACGCTTAGCTTCATCGGATGCTCCAAGTAGAACGTCCCACTGCGCACTGGTCCTCCTCGCCACCGCCTTGGCCTTAATGTTGATAACAGCCTGACGGTTTCTTCAATTTCTCCCGGTTAATACTGACAAACTTCTGAGTCTTCTGGTCCCTCGTGATCACGATAGCATCCCCGGCTCTATCGGCCAATTCTTCCTGTACCGACAAGAGCTCTGTGCCCTTAATATAACTGGCATATTTCTGCCTCTGCTCTTCATGGTGCCCTCCTTGGGAATTTTACTCTCTTCCATCCCGATAGCAAGACGGTTTGGGGATCCCGGTGCCGGTGCCGTTACGGGTCCTGGTAACTCATCTGATGCTGGAACTGAGGGTGACTCCCGTGGCGGTAGTTGCCAAATACTTTTCTTCCTCTCACCGAGTCCGTGGTGGAGGAAACTATCACCCCGGCCTCTGAGAGGGCCATTGCCTCCTAAGAGGCCTCAAAAAAGAAAAACTGACAACTGTCCTCCGGTGTTTCCACGACCGGTTAAGGTCGCTATTTTTCACTCAGCCACAAGCACAAACTTGGGTGGAGAGGCAGTGGGCAACCTCCTGAAACCACAGCCTATGAGGTAAAAGCTACTATGGAACAGATACTACACTTGATCCTCACTCCATAAAAACCACGAATGAATTACAGAGGCGATGGCTGGTACTTATTTATTTGACAAAAAGTACAAATTCTGGCACAAGGCCAACAAATGGGAGGGGGAACAAAAACTTGGGTTGGTCTTCCGTAACTATCTTATACCTAGCTAATCCGATTCACGACCCATACATACGTTACAATTTTCTCATTCACCATAAAAATTTGTCCATCAACACTCATACCTATCAAGCACCAAAATACCGCAAAATCATACCGGGGACCTAAAAACACCCCAAATGTACATAAAAAATTTCTGATTTTTACAATATATACAATATCTTACAAAAATAATTTAAAACTTTATTCATGAAATGACATGATGGGAAGGGGGAATGAAGAAACAAAAAATCCCCAAAACAAAAGACAATTTCAAATGAATATATATACACAATGTTAGTAAGACCCAAACACACCCACATAATTAAAGAGGCCACTGTATTCTGCCATAAAAGACAAAATCAAGCAGCTCTCTTTCTAAGGGGAATGGAGAAGCAGGGAACAAAAAATAAATTGGACTGGAGAATATATAAGGCTGACCCAGCCGAGAATGAAAACGGGACAAAATAACAATGGACAATGGGAATCTCGAACTGGATCATAACAAAAGTAATGGAGCCGGGAACAGGCTAGGACAAACACATTCACTCACATTAACTAGGCACAAAAAAGACTTCTTACCTTAACCACGGGAGGGGTTCCAAAGGAATCCACCCCGATGCAACTAGCAGATCTAAAAGAGAAAATCAAGGCTAGCCCCGGTCACGCGAACCAGGCTCGCCGCATATACCCACCTTTCGCTGAACTCTGTCGGGTGCAGCCGTTTCCGTTCAGTTCTAATCTTAATTTTGAGCTGGTGCTCAAAATATCGGATTAGATCCTGATCCGAAAGACGACCGCCCCGCAAGACTTCCTCCAGACGCGTCATCCAAATCACCATTCTAGCCGTGGCCAGTAGCGACAGAAACACCATCCGCTTCACTCCAGAGTACGGGGGCGACACATTGTCCACAGCGTATGCGCGATCAATGAGCACAAGCTCCCGCGGCGCGATACGAGCAGTCAACTCGCCGACACGCGCCCACAACGGGCGAACGCGCGCACAATGGAAGAAGGCGTGCGCAGACGTCTCCTTAATTCCAAGGACGCAACGTTCACAATCTGGCAAATCCGCCAGGCCCATTGCGAACCGCTTGTCGTTGAGAGACAAAACCATTCCGAGCCAATCGCCAGGTCAGAGAAAACTCAGAGTTGTTGAGCCAATCCGCACCTGGCGCCCAAGACCAATGAGAGCGATACTCCTCTCTCGACATGCCGAGCTTACTCCACAGTTCATCCTTCACGGCGCCCTCCACTAATCCCCGATAGAAGATTCTCCTAGGCCGTGAAAGGTCACTGGACCATGGAATGGCCCGAAGGGCCGTCAGACATTCGAGCAGGAATTTCGGCCGCCCCCAAGGCCTATTGCTAGTCCTTAGGAGCGGGGGAGTGATAGTGAGGCTAGGGAACATGTCCCTCACTACCCCCGCAAGCAACCGATCTTCCTCCAACGCGCGCCTGAGGAATGCCAACCTCGAAGCGAGCACGTGGCTCCTCAAGTGTGGCATCCCCAGACCCCCTTGACACGGACGGAGGCAACAGACTCCTTTGTCGACCATGTGTTTGCGTCCTCTCCAAAGACAGGAGAATAGCAAACGCTCGAGCGCCTTCTCATGATCGTCACAAAGGGGAAGTACAGACAGCCGGTAAAGGATTCTGGGAAAGAGGTATGTATTACACACCTCCGCCAGACCCTTCACGGAGAGACTCCGCCGACGCCAAATCTCGACCGACGCGCCGACCTTTGCCTGTACTTCTGACCAGTTTTTCTCAACTGTAAGTCCAGACCGAACCAAACTCCGAGGAGCTTGACCGGCCCGTCCGTCGATCGAAGGGCCCCGGGAGAAACACCCTTCCAGGCACCTAACCTGCAAGCAGACGACTTGTCGCGGTTAATTCTGGCCTGTTACCTGTTCGGCCGTTCGGCCGCCTTCTGTACCGCCCTTGTGTCCCTGCGAGAGGACACAAAGGTCGTTACGTCATCGACGTGCGCGGAAACCTAGCTCGAGCTCCTCCAGGGACAGCAATTCCACGCAGGACCGGACTGCACGTCTCGTCCCTTAGCCGGCGAAGGAGAAGCTCCAACGCCAGGACGTGAGAGAGGGCGACGAGTACGGACAACCTGTCGGACCGACCTGAACAGCGCGGCGCTCGACAGCTTCCCGTTCACCTGTACCACAGCCTTGGGCGATACGAAGGCTAATCCAGCGGCTGAAGTCGGGTTTGAATCCGGCAGCCTGCGGGACAGCAGCCAGGTAGCCATGGTCAATCCTATCAAATGCCTTGGACTGATCCAAATTGATCAGCGCGGCCTCTTCGTCGTCTTCTACACCCTCTACGATCGTGCGAATCAAGTGCAGGTTGCTCTGAATTGTTCGTCCTTCCACAGAGCAAGTCTGATCCGGTTCCAACAGAGACTCGGCAACTAGCTGCAAGCGATTCGTCAGGATCTTGGCCAAAATCTTTAACTCTGTGTTTAGCAGAGTTATGAGCCTGTAATCATCTAATCCCCGCCCAACCTTCTTGCCTTTTCCCAACGGCGTGATCACGCCCCTGGTGATCCGACCGGGGATGGACCCCTGCCGAAACCAGTGGTTGAACACGACGATCAAGAGCGGGACAAAAAGGTGCGACATCCTCAAGTACAATTCATAGGGCAAACCATCCAAACCTGGCGACTTGCCACTGCGGTCTTCTTCAAAGCGCCGCGTAGACCTTCGTCCTCCGTAATCTCGCCGCGACTAGCCACTTCCAGCCGGCAAAAGCCGAGGAAAGTCAGCCAAGTAGCTGCGAAACTCCTCGTCACGGAGACCAGGCTCCTTGGTAAACCGGTGTTCGAAAATGCTGCGGAACGCCTCGCACATGTCGTCGGTGGACCGAAGAATGCCTCCGGGTCGCGCACTTCTCCAGATAACCTCCCGATCGCCGGCCGAATTTCTTCTATGCGCAGTTCTGCGCCCATGTTCACAACTTCCAGAAGGTTATCTTGTAACAGCTCTAATTACCTGACCCATATAGCGCTCGCTAGTCGTGCGCCTCAGGTGCCTCTGGCCTAAGGCTATCTCGAGGATCCCCGCAGCCTCCGCCCGGGCGAAATTAGAACTAAGTGTCTTTATCTCCCGCAGCCTTATCTGGTTCGAGCCGCTGGCTATATTTGGTGGCGAAAGACCTAATGGAGTCCTTAAGGTTAACCCACCACTTATTCCCAATGACTCGCCCAATTAACGCCCGCTGAACTAGTCTTGTCAGCTGGTCACGAAAAGTCCGCCTGTCCAGTAAGGACTGATTGAACTTCAACAAGCCAACCCTGGGCCACAAGTCTAACACACACGGGCACAAACGGGTTGTGAACCGTGTAGCCTATCCAGTGGAACGTTTGGACATTCTAAGAAGTCTATGTCGGCCACTCTCCACTAACATCCCTATCCAGGTACGCAGATACCGGAGTAGAAGGCCAATTAAGCGCCCGTCCACATACTCCCATCCGGATGATCGACCCGGTATCTATCGACAGAGACCAAATTCGTCGATCAGATCAGCCGGGCTACGATCATCATTCCTCCCGCTAGCGCCCCTCCCCTCTATCCCATTTGGGGTTAGGATGGCATTTCCAGTCCCCAACTAAAGATTAGCCATGTTGAATGCCATAAAGAGCTCCAACAGCCGAAAGACACGCGCTCACCTTGCTTATTGGGCGCATAAACCACAATCAGCCGGAACAATTTGCTTTCCTGCAATATCGGCCACGATCAGCCGGCCCTCGGCACCGACATGGACAAGGTCAGCCTTCGCGTGCAGGGCCACGCTTGACAGCAAAAAAAGCTTACCTCTGGCGCCTGGCTCCCATATGCTGAATGAACGACCGTGATCGTTGGACAACCTTTTAAGAATCGACTTGCGCGAGCGGTGAGTCTCTTGTCGCGGCCACATCCACGCCGAAGGACAAGAGGTCACGAAGCAGGCGAGCCGCCTTACCTCGAGAGCCCTTCGCATTTATACTGGCTAACTTAATGAGCATTCTTTAGATCTGAAACGAAAAAAAACAGAGAAAAACATGCAACGGACGGCTCTACTCGCATACCGGGTGGGAAATCTCAGGTAGACGGGACCCCGACGAGATTGTCCTAGGGACCCTGTACCAATGTCGGACGTAATCCGTCCGTCTAAGACAATTCCCGCCGACGTCCGTAGGGTAAGTTAGCTTTAGAACCCTATACCACAGACAGGGGTGGATTAAAACGAAGACCTCCCCGAACAATTTTGCCATTTTTATCAGTTCTGGTGAGCTCTCGATTGCCATCCTCAGTTTGGGGATGGTGCTTCTTTGACCTCCACCAGTAGCCTTTGAGCCACAGGTTCCCTCCACGGTGTTGCGGACCAGAGTAATGACCCTGAGGCCTGGGAGAAGTTTCTTGGATCCTCGGTGGATGACATCACTGAAGGTGAGTTCAGAAGATGGTCTCAGCCGCCGCTGAGAAGACCACTCAGCCGCAGTATCTTCTACACATTAAGGCATCACGAGGAGGCCTTTCTTTTTTTTTTTGTCCGAGAGGGGGGTGGGAATGGGGAGAAGGGGAGGGAGTGGGGGTTACAGAAACCTTTTTTAAGGGGGTTAATTTGAGGTGGGGTCAGAAGCTGCATGACCAGGGCGGCTCTGCTTTGCCATGTGGTCTCTCCAGCAGGCGGTGAGTGTAAACACTATGGCTAGAAACCGCCTCTCCCTGCCTATGCTTTCCTCTGCTTTGCGTAATTCTCTGATGTTCCTGGGCTTCATGTGGACATGGGAGCCATCTTGATGTGGGTTCCTTCAGCTTCTGGCTTCCCAGCAGAGGTGCTTCTCGTTTGGAGAAACAGTGCCCACCTGCAAAATGTTGCTGATGTGGTGGTTGTGTGTGTGTCTCTGCGTCCTGGCTTGTTCCAGGTGCTCCACCCACTGCTGCTGTGTGTCCTCCATGTTCCGCTGCTGACTTTGGGTTGACAGGCTGTTCGTGTGGCCTCCCCAGGCACTGCTGGGCTGCTCAGACCAGACCTTCAGGCTTCTTGGTTGGCTGAGTCTGTGGGGCCGGCTGCTAGTTGGGCACGCCTTAGCCACGTGTTCCTTCGCCCCACAGACCCAGCAGCAAGGTTTCCTGCCTCCACGATCACGTATGTGGCTCGCTTCCTGCAGGTGAGAATGTTGGGGAACTTCATCATTGCTTTTTTGTGAAGTGCCTGCAGGACCATATCACCAGTGAGAAACCCGCCTTGGATCTAAGTAGAGACCTCAGCCACTTTGCCGTACTGCGCAGAAAAGGAAGGCGCCGATGTGGTTCTCCTGATATATCCATGGGGACGCCGTGTAATGTCACTTTTTCCAACGCGCGTCCCCATGTACTCCGTAATGAACTGGAGTCCCTTGGTTTCCGAGAACCACACCCGCCAAACGCTTAGCTTCATCGGACGTTCCAAATTAGAACGTCCCTGCCGCTGGTCCTCCTCGCCACCGCCTTGGCCTTAATGTTGGGGAGCCTTGATGGCTTCTTCAATTTCTCCCGGTTAATACTGACAAACTTCTGAGTCTTCTGGTCCTCGTGATCGGCGATATAATCCTGGCCTCTGTCCGGCCATTCTTCTGGCACTGACAAGGAAACTCTGTGCCCTTAATATAACCGGCATATTTCTGCCTCTGCTCTTCGCAAAATTCCTCCCCCTTTTGGGGTCTGCTTCCCCTTCCATCCAAGGGAAGACGGTTTGGCGGGGATCCGGTGCCGGTGCCGTTACGGGTCTGGTAACTCATCTGATGCTGGAACATGAGGGTGACTCCCCGTGGCAGTAGTTATGATCACCCTCTTCCCCTCCCACCAGGTCCGTATTGGGAGAACGATCACTTCCGGCCTCTGGGGAGCTGCATTGCCTCTAAGAGGCCTCAAGAAAAAAACTGGACAACTGTCCTCCGGTGTTCGACCGGTTAAGGTCGCTACTTTTCGCTCCAGCCACAAGCAATAAACTTGGGTGGAAGAGAGCAGAAAATCCCGAAACCACAGCTGTAGTAAAAGCTACTATGGAACAGATACACCTTTGATCCTACCCAAAAACCACGGAACGCAATTATGGGGGGAGGAAGATGGCTTTAATTGTATTTGTTTGCCAGCAAAGTACAAATTCTGGCACAAGGCCAAACAATGGGAGGAACAAAAACTTGGGTTGGTCTTCCATGTCTATCTTATACCTAGCTAATCAGTTCGGCCCATACATGCGTTACAATTTTCTCATTCACCACCAAAATTTGTCCATCAACACTCATGCCTGTCATACACCAAAATACCATGATAACATACCAGGGACCTAAAAACACCAAATGTACATAAAAATTTGTGTATTTACAATATTTACAATAGTGTACAAAAATAAATTTAAAACTTTATTCATGAAATGACATGATGGGAGAAGAATGAAGAAACAAAAACCCCCAAGGCAAAAACAATTTCAAATGAATATATATACATTAGGTTAGTAAGACCCAAACACACCCACGTAATTAAAGAGGCCACTGTATTCTGCCTTAAAAAGAACAAAATCAAGCAGCTCTCTTTCTAAGGGGAATGGAGAAGCAGGGAACAAAATAAATTGGACTGGAGAATGTATAAGGCTGACCCAGCCGAGAGTGAAAACGGGACAAAAGAATACTTGGACAATGGGAATCTCGAACTGGATCATAACAAAAGCAATGGAGCCGGGAACAGGCCAGGACAAACACATTCACTCACATTAACTAGGCACAAAAAAGAACTTCTACCTTAACCACGGGAGGGGTTCCAAAGGAATCCACCCCGATGCAACTAGCAGATCTAAAAGAGAAAATCAAGGCTAGCCCCGGTCACGCGAACCAGGCTCGCCGCATATACCCACCTTTCGCTGAACTCTGTCGGGTGCAGCCGTTTCCGTTCAGTTCTAATCTTAATTTTGAGCTGGTGCTCAAAATATCGGATTAGATCCTGATCCGAAAGACGACCTCCCCGCAAGACTTCCTCCAGACGCGTCATCCAAATCACCATTCTAGCCGTGGCCAGTAGCGACAGAAACACCATCCGCTTCACTCCAGAGTACGGGGGCGACACATTGTCCACAGCGTATGCGCGATCAATGAGCACAAGCTCCCGCGGCGCGATACGAGCAGTCAACTCGCCAACACGCGCCCACAACGGGCGAACGCGCGAACAATGGAAGAAGGCGTGCGCAGACGTCTCCTTAATTCCAAGGACGCAACGTTCACAATCTGGCAAATCCGCCAGGCCCATTGCGAACCGCTTGTCGTTGAGAGACAAACCATTCCGAGCCAATCGCCAGGTCAGAGAAAACTCAGAGTTGTTGAGCCAATCCGCACCTGGCGCCCAAGACCAATGAGAGCGATACTCCTCTCTCGACATGCCAAGCTTACTCCACAGTTCATCCTTCACGGCGCCCTCCACTAATCCCCGATAGAAGATTCTCCTAGGCCGTGAAAGGTCACTGGACCATGGAATGGCCCGAAGGGCCGTCAGACATTCGAGTAGGAATTTCGGCCGCCCCCAAGGCCTATTGCTAGTCCTTAGGGAGCGGGGGAGTGATAGTGAGGCTAGGGAACATGTCCCTCACTACCCCCGCAAGTAACCGATCTTCCTCCAACGCGCGCCTGAGGTGCCAACCTCGAAGCACGAGCACGTGGCTCCTCAGGTGTATCCCCAGACCCCCTTGACACGGACGGAGGCCGCTTGGAGCCCTTTGTCGACCATGTGTTTGCGTCCTCTCCAAGGGAACGGAGAATAGCAAACGCTCGAGCGCCTTCTCATGATCGTCACAAAAGGGAAGTACGAACGGCCAGTAAAGGATTCGGGGAAAGGGTATGTATTACACACCTCCGCCAGACCCTTCACGGAGAGACTCCGTCGACGCCAAATCTCGACCGACGCGCCGACCTTTGCCTGTACTTCTGACCAGTTTTTCTCCAACTGTAGTCGAGATGACCAAACTCAAAGAAATGACCGGCTGCGTCCGTCCAGTCGAAGGGGCCCCGGGAGAGAAACACCCTTCCAGGCACCTAACCGCAAGCCGGACGACTTGTCGCGGTTAATTCTGGCCCCTGTTACCTGTTCGTACCGTTCAAGCGCCTTCTGTACCCGCCCGCCTGTCCCTGCGGGGAGGACACAAAGGTCGTTACGTCATCGGCGTACGCGGAAACCTAGCTCGAGCTCCTCCAGGGACAGCAATTCCACGCAGGACCGGACTGCACGTCGTCCCTTAGCCGGCGAAGGAGAGGCTCCAACGCCAGGACGTAAAGGAGAGGCGACAGTGGACAACCCTGTCGGACCGGCTATAGACAGCGCGAAAGCGCTCGACAGCTTCCCGTTCACCTGTACCTACGGCAGGAGCGATACGAAGGCTAATCCAGCGGCTGAAGTCGGGTTTGAATCCGGCGGCCTGCAGGACGGCAGCCAGGTAGCCATGGTCAATCCTATCAAATGCCTTGGACTGATCCAAATTGATCAGCGCAGCCTCTTCCACGTCGTCTTCTACCCTCTACGATCGTGCGAATCAAGTGCAGGTTGCTCTGAATTGTTCGTCCCTTCACAGAACAAGTCTGATCCGGTTCCAACAGAGACTCGGCAACTAGCTGCAAGCGATTCGTCAGGATCTTGGCCAAAATCTTTAACTCTGTGTTTAGCAGAGTTATGGGCCTGTAATCATCTAATCCCCGCCCAACCTTCTTGCCTTTTCCCAACAGCGTGATCACGCCCTGGTGATCCGACCGGGGATGGACCCCTGCCGAAACCAGTGGTTGAACACGACAGTCAAAGGCAGGACAAAAAGGTGCGACATCTCCAAGTACAATTCATAGGGCAAACCATCCAAACCTGGCGACTTGCCACCGTCGGTCTTCTTCAAAGCCGCGTAGACTTCGTCCTCCGTAATCTCCCCTTCGCAGCTAGCCGCTTCAGCCGGCAAAAGCCGAAGTCAGCCAAATAGCTGCGAAAACTCCTCGTCACGGAGACTGAGCTCCTTGGTAGGCAGGGGTGTTCGAAATGCTGCCGGAACGCCTCGCACATGTCGTCGGTGGACCGAAGGAGATGCCCCTCCGGGTCCGCGCACTTCTCGAATGTACCGATCGCCGGCCCGACGAATTTCTTCCTTGCGCAGTTCTGCGCCCATGTTCACAGCTTCGGAAGACATCTTGCTTAACTTAGCTCTAGTGCCTGACCCATATAGCGCTCGCTAGTCGTGCGCCTCCGGGGCCTCCTGGCTAAGGCTATCTCGAGGGATGCAGCCTCCGCCCGGGCCGAAATTAGCACTAAGTGTCTTTGCCTCCACCAGCCTTATCTAGTTTGAGCCGCTGGCTATATTTGGTGGCGAAAGACCTAATGAGTCCTTAAGGTTAACCCACCACTTATTCAATGACTCGCCCAATTAACGCCCGCTGAACTAGTTTTGTCAGCTGGTCACGAAAGTCCCGCCTGTCCAGTAAGGACCGGATGAACTTCCAATAGCCAGCCAACCTAGGCCTAAAGTCTAACACCACACGGGCACAAACGAGTTTGTGGTCCGTGTAGCCTAGCCAGTGGAACGTTGGACATTCTAAGAAGTCTATGTCGGCCACTCTCACTAACATCCTATCCAGGTACGCAGATACCCGGGTAGAAGGCCAATTAAGCGCCCACGTCCACATACTCCCATCCGGATGATCGACCCGGTATCTATCGACGAGACCAAATTCGTCGATCAGATCAAGCAGGCCGATCATCGTTTCTCCATGGCGCCCTCCCTCTATCCATTTGGGGAGGTTGGATGGCATTCCAGTCCCCAACTAAGTTAGCCGTGTTGAATGCACCATAAAGGGCTCCAACAGCCGAAAGAGAACACGCTCACCTTGCTTATTGGGCGCATAAACCACAATCAGCCGGAACAATTTGCTTTTCACTGCAATATCGGCCACGATCAGCCGGCCCTCGGCACCGACATGGACAAGGTCAACCTTCGCGTCCAGGGTACGCTTGACCAGCAAAGAAACACCTCTGGCTTGCCGGCTCCCATATGCTGAATAGACGACGAAGTCGTTAGACAGCACACAAGAGTCGACTTCGCAAACAAAGTGAGTCTCTTGGATCGCGGCCACATCCACGCCGAAGGACAAGAGGTCACGAAGCAGGCGAGCCACCCGCCGATCCCTCAGGCCCTTCGCACATACTGGCTAACTTAATAGACATTCTTTAGATCTGGAAAACGAAAAAAAAACAGAGAAAAACATGCAACGGACGGCTCTACTCGCATACCGGGTAGAAATCTCGATGAACGGGACCCCGACGGATTGTCCTAGGGACCTGTTACCAATGTCGGACGTAATCCGTCCGTCTAAGGTGTTCACGCCGACGATCCGTAGGGTAAGGTTAGCTTTAGAACCCTATACAGACAGGGGTGGATTAAAACGGGGAACCTCCCCGAACAATTTTTTGCCATTTTATCCAGTTCTGGTGAGCTCTCGATTGCCATCCTCAGTTTGGGATAGTGCTTCTTGACCTCCGCAATGTGCTCCCAGACCCGCAGGTTCCACTCCGGTGTTGCGGACCAGAGTAATGACCCCTGGGGCCTGGGAGAAGTTTCTTGGATCCTCAGTGGATAACCCATCCACTGGGGTGAGTTTAAGAAGTGGTCTCAGCAGCTTACGCCGCTGAAGACCACTCCAGCCGCAATGTCCTCTTCTACCTTCATTAGGCATCCCCACGAGGGAGGCCTTTCTTTTTTGTCCGAGAGGGAGTGGGAATAGGAGAAGGGAGGGAGTGGGGGTTACAGAAACCTTTTGGGGGGTCGATTTAAAGGGTTGGGGACTGGGAAGCTTTACGCGGGGACGAAGGTGGGCTCCTTGCTTTTTGCGCGTAGCTGTATCTCTCTCCGGAGATGCAGGCAGAGATGAACACTTATGGGCACAAACTGCCCCTCTCTCCCTGCTTCTGCTTTTCCTCCTGCTTTTGGAATTCTCCCGACGTTCATACTCTCTATCCTCCCTGCCGTTGGGGATGTCGCTCTCTGTATGTCCCTTAGGTTCTTCCACTTCCTTAATTTGTGGGGGTACTTTCCCTGTTTGGGGAGGCGATTTTGCTACCGCAGGCTCCTTTTTCTTTGCCGGAGCATGGCAGGTGATGGCACCTTCACAGGTGAAGGCGTTTTGAGTTTTTTCCTTGCCACCACCTGCCATTCGCCCTCCTTGTTCGCTGGTGACTTTGGTGTTGGTGGTGCTGGTGTTGCTACGGGCACTGCTGGTGCTGCTGGAACCGGACCTTCAGGCTTCTTGGTTGGCTGAGTCTGTGGAGCCGGCTAGTTAGGCACGCCTTAGCCACGTGTTCCTTCGCCCTAGGCCAACAGCAAGGTTTCCTGCCCTCCACGATCACGTATATGGCTCGCTTCCTGCGAGTGGGAATATTGGGAACTTCTCAATTTGCTTTTGTGAGGTCACCTGCAGGACCATATCACCAGTGAGGAAACCCGCCTTGGATCTAAGTGAGGAGACCTCAGCCACTTTGCCGTACTGCGCGAAGAAGGCGCCACGATGTGGTTCTCTGATATATCCATGGGGACGCCATGTAATGTCACTTTCAACACGCGTCCCCATGTACTCCGTAATGAACTGGAGTCCTTGGTTTCGAGAACTACCGCAAACATGCCTTCTCGGACGTTCCAAAGTGAGAACGTCCCACTGCCTTCGTCCTCCTGCCACCGCCTTGGCCTTAATGTTGAGGGCCTTGATGGCTTCTTCCAATTTCTCCCGGTTAATACTGACAAACTTCTGAGTCTTCTGGTCCCTCGTGATCAGCGATATAATCCTGGCCTCTATATCGGCCAATTCTTCTGGCACTGACAAGAGCTCTGTGCCATAATATAACTGGCATATTTCTGCCTCTGCTCTTCATAAATTCCTCCCCCTTTTTGGGAGATTTTACTTCCTTCTCCGAGGAAGACGGTTTGGGGGATCGGTGCCGGTGCCGTTACGGGTCCTGGTAACTCATCTGATGCTGGAACTGGGGGTGACTCCCGTGGCAGTAGTTGTGATCACCCTCTTTCCCTCCCACCGAGTCCGTGGTGGGAGGAACGATCACTTCCGGCCTCTGAGAGGCCATTGCCTCCTAAGAGGCCTCAAAAAAAAAAGAAAAAAAACTGGACAACTGTCCTCCGGTGTTCGACCAGTTGAGTCGCTACTTTTCACTCAGCCACAAGCAATAGACTTCACTGGGTGGAGAGGCGAAAAAATCCCGAAACCACAGCTGTAGTAAAAGCTACTATGGAACAGATACTACTTTGATCCTACCCATAAAAACCACGGAACGCAATTATGGGGAGGAAGATGGCTGGTACTTATTTGTTGCCAACAAAGTACAAATTCTGGCACAAGGCCAAACAATGGGGAGGGGGAACAAAAACTTGGGTTGGTCTTCCGTAATATCTTATACCTAGCTAATCAGATTCACGACCCATACATACGTTACAATTTTCTCATTCACCATAAAAATTTGTCATCAACACTCATACCTATCATGCAAAATACCGCAGTAACATACCAGGGACCTAAAAACGCCCCAAATGTGCATAAAAATTTGTGCTGTTACAATATTTACAATAGTGTACAAAATAAATTTAAAACTTTATTCATGAAATGACATGATGGGGAGGGGGAATGAAGAAACAAAAAAACCCCAAAACAAAAAACAATTTCAAATGAATATATACATGGGTTAGTAAGACCAGTACACCCGTAATTAAAGAGGCCACTGTATTTCTGCCTTAAAAGAACAAAATCAAGCAGCTCTCTTTCTAAGGGAATGGAGAAGCAGGGAACAAAATAGTGGACTGGAGAATGTATAAGGCTGACCCAGCCGAGAGTGAAAACAGGACAAAAGAATACTTGGACAATGGGAATCTCGAACTGGATCATAACAAAAGCAATGGAGCCGGGAACAGGCCAGGACAAACACATTCACTCATTAACTAGGCACAAAAAAAGAACTTCTACCTTAACACCGGGAGGGGTTCCAAAAGGAATCCACCCCGATGCAACTAACAGATCTAAAAGAGAAAATCAGGCTAGCCCCGGTCACACGAACCAGGCTCGCCACACGCCTACACCTTTCGCTGAACTCTGTCGGGTGCAGCCGTTTCCGTTCAGTTCTAATCTTAATTTTGAACTGGTGCTCAAAATATCGGATAGATCCTGATCCGAACGTACTCCCCGCAAGACTTCCTCCAGACGCGTCATCCAAATCACCATTCTAGCCGTGGCCAGTAGCGACAGAAACACCATCCGCTTCACTCCAGAGTACGGGGCGACACATTGTCCACAGCGTGTGCGCGATCAATGAGCACAAGCTCCCGCAGCGCGATACGAGCAGTCAACTCGCCGACACGCGCCCACAACGGGCGAACGCGCGAACAATGGAAGAAGGCGTGCGCAGACGTCTCCTTAATTCCAAGGTTGCAACGTTCACAATCTGGCAAATCCGCCAGGCCCATTGCGAAACGCTTGTCATTGAGCGACAAACCATTCCGAGCCAATCGCCAGGTCAGAGAAAACTCAGAGTTGCTGAGCCAATCCGCGCCTGGCGCCCAAGACCAATGAGAGCGGTACTCCACTCTCGACATGCCGAGCTTACTCCACAGCTTATCCTTCACGGCACCCTCCACTAATCCCCGATAGAAGATTTTCCTAGGCTGTGAAAGGTCACTGGACCGTGGAATGGCCTGTAAAGCCGCCAGACATTCGAGCAGGAATTTCGGTCGCACCCAAGGCCTGACGGTCAGCCATAGGGTCGGGGGCGTGATGGTAAGGCAAGGGAACATGTCCCTCACTACCCCCGCAAGCAACCGATCTTCCTCCAACGCGCGCCTGAGGAATGCCAACCTTGAAGCGAGCACGTGGCTCCTCAAGTGTGGCATCCCCAGACCCCCTTGACACGGACGGAGGCAACAGACTCCTTTGTCGACCATGTGTTTGCGTCCTCTCCACAGACAGGAGAATAGCAAACGCTCGAGCGCCTTCTCATGATCGTCACAAAGGGGAAGTACTGACAGCCGGTAAAGGATCATGGGAAAGAGGTATGTGTTACACACCTCCGCCAAGCCCTTCACGGAGAGACCCCGTCGACGCCAAATCTTGACCGACGCGCCGACCTTTGCCAGTACTTCTGACCAGTTTTTCTCCAGCTGTAAGTCCGGACCGAACCAAACTCCGAGGAGCTTGACCGGCCCGTCCGTCCAGCTGAAGGGCCCCGGGAGGGAAACTCCCTTCCAGGCACCTAACCGCAAGCCGGATGACTTGTCGCAGTTAATTCTGGCCCCTGTCACCTTCTCGTACCGTACAAGCGCCTGGTGTACCGCCTCTATGTCCCTGCGGGAGGACACAAAGGTCGTTACGTCATCGGCGTACGCAGAAACCCTGGCTCGAGCTCCGCCAGGGACTTCAATTCCACGCAGGACCGGACTGCCAGTCTCGTCCCTCAGCCTGCGAAGGAGGGGCTCCAACGCGAGGACATAAAGGAGAGAAGACAGTGGACAACCCTGTCGGACCGACCTAGACAGCGCGAAAGCGCCCGACAGCTTCCCGTTCACCTGTACCACAGCCTTGGGGGAGCGATACAGAAGGCTAATCCAGCGGCTGAAGTCGGGTTTGAATCCGGCGGCCTGCAGGACAGCAGCCAGGTAGCCATGGTCAATCCTATCAAATGCCTTGGACTGATCTAAATTGATCAGCGCGGCCTCATCGTCGTCTTCTACACCCTCTATGATCGTGCGAATCAAGTGCAGGTTGCTCTGAATTGTTCTCCCCTTCACAGAACAAGTCTGATCCGGTTCCAACAGAGACTCGGCAACTAGCTGCAAGCGATTCGTCAGGATCTTGGCCAAAATCTTTAACTCTGTGTTTAGCAGAGTTATGGGCCTGTAGTCATCTAGTTCCCTCCCAACCTTCTTGCCTTTTCTCAACAGCGTGATCACGCCCCTGGTGATCCGACCGGGGATGGACCCCTGCCGAAACCAGTGGTTGAACACGACAGCCAAGAGCGGGACAAAAAGGTGCGACATCCTCAAGTACAATTCATAGGGCAAACCATCCAAACCTGGCGACTTGCCACTGCCGACCTTCTTCAAAGCCACGTAGATTTCGTCCTCCGTAATCTCCCCTTCGCAGCTAGCCGCTTCAGCCGGCAAAAGCCGGGGAAAGTCAGCCAAATAGCTGCGAAACTCCTCGTCACGGAGACCAGGCTCCTTGGTAAATCGGTGCTCGAAATGCTGCCGGAACGCCTCGCACATGTCGTCGGTGGACCTAAGGAGATGTCCCTCCGGGTCGCGTACCTCTCGAATGTACCGGTCGCCGGCATGGCGAATTTCTTCCTTGCGCAGTTCCGCGCCCATGTTCACAGCTTCGGAAGACATCTTGCTTAACTTAGCCCTAATTACCTGACCCATGTAGCGCCCGCTAGTCGAGCGCTCCAGGGCCTCCCTGGCTAAGGCTATTTCTAGGGGATCCCCACCAGCCTCCGCCCGGGCGAAATTAGCACTAAGTGTCTTTGCCTCCGCAGCCTTATCTAAATTGAGCCGCTGGCTATATTTGGTGGCAAAAGACCTAATGGAGTCCTTAAGGTTAACCCACCACTTACTCCCAATGACTCGCCCAATTAACGCCCGCTGCACTAGTTTTGTCAGCTGGTCACGAAAGTCCCGCCTGTCCAGTAAGGACTGATTGAACTTCCAATAACCAGCCAACCTAGGCCTAAAGTCTAACGCCACCCGGGCACAAACAAGTTTGTGGTCCGAGTAGCCTAACCAGTGGAACGTTGGACATTCTAAGAAGTCTATGTCGGCTTCTCTCACTAACATCCTATCCAGGTACGCAGATACCCGGGTAGAAGGCCAACTATGCGTCCACGTCCACATGCTCCCATCCGGATGATCGACCCGGTATCTATCGACGAGACCAAAATCTCCGATCAGATCAACCAGGCTACGATCACCACTCCACCCGCTAGCGCCCCTTCCTCTATCCCATTTGGGGGTTAGGACGGCATTCCAGTCCCCAACTAAGATTAGCCGTGTTGAATGCACCATGAAGGGCTCCAACAGCCGAAAGAAAGAGACACGCTCACCTTGAACATTGGGCGCATAAACCACAATCAGCCGGAACGACTTGCTTTTCACTGCAATATCGGCCACGATCAGCCGGCCCTCGGCACCGACATGGACAAGGTCCACCCTCGCGTCCAGGGTACGCTTGACCAGCAAAGAAACACCTCTGGCCAGCCGGCTCCCATATGCTGAATAGACGACAAAGTCGTTAGACAGCACACACGAGTCGACTTCGCAAACAAAGTGAGTCTCTTGGATCGCGGCCACATCCACGCCGAAGGACAAGAGGTCACGAAGCAGGCGAGCCGCCTTACCCCGATCCCTCAGGCCCTTCGCATTTATACTGGCTAACTTAATAGACATTCTTTAGATCTGAAACGAAAAAAAACAGAGAAAAACATGCAACGGACGGCTCTACTCGCATACCGGGTAGAAATCTCGGGTAGACGGGACCCCGACGGATTGTCCTAGGGACCCTGTACCAATGTCGGACGTAATCCGTCCGTCTAAGACAATTCCGCCGACGTCCGTAGGGTAAGTTAGCTTTAGAACCCTATACAGACAGGGGTGGATTAAAACGGGGAACCTCCCCGAACAATTTTTTGCCATTTTATCCAGTTCTGGTGAGCTCTCGATTGCCATCCTCAGTTTGGGATAGTGCTTCTTGACCTCCGCAATGTGCTCCCAGACCCGCAGGTTCCCTCCGGTGTTGCGGACCAGAGTAATGACCCCTGGGGCCTGGGAGAAGTTTCTTGGATCCTCAGTGGATAACCCATCCACTGAGGTGAGTTTAAGAAGTGGTCTCAGCAGCTTACGCCGCTGAGAAGACCACTCAGCCGCAATGTCCTCTTCTACCTTCATTAAGGCATCCCCACGAGGGAGGCCTTTCTTTTTTTGTCCGAGAGGGAGTGGGAATAGGAGAAGGGGAGGGAGTGGGGGTTACAGAAACCTTTTTTAGGGGGGTCAATTTAAAGGTTGGGGACTGGGAAGCTTTACGCGGGGACGAAGGTAGGCTCCTTGCTTTTTGCGCGTAGCTGTATCTCTCCGGAGATGCAGGCAGAGATGAACACTTATGGGCTGAAACTGCCCCTCTCTCCCTGCTTCTGCTTTTCCTCCTGCTTTTGGAATTCTCCCGACGTTCATCCTCTCTATCCTCCCTGCCACGTTTCAGGGATGTCGCTCTCTGTATGTCCATAGGTTCTTCCACTTCCTTAATTTGTGGGGGTACTTTCCCCTGTTTGGGAGGCGATTTTGCTACCGCAGGCTCCTTTTCTTTGCCGGAGCCTTGGCAGGTGATGGCACCTTCACAGGTGAAGGCGTTTTAGGTTTTTTTCCTTGCCACCACCTGCCATTCGCCCTCCTTGTTCGCTGGTGACTTTGGTGTTGGTGGTGCTGGTGTTGCTACTGCAGGCACTGCTGGTGCTGCTGGAACCGGACCTTCAGGCTTCTTGGTTGGCTGAGTCTGTGGGGCCGGCTTCTTAGTTGGGCACGCCTTAGCCACGTGTTCCTTCGCCCCACAGACCCAGCAGCAAGGTTTCCTGCCCTCCACGATCACGTATATGGCTCGCTTCCTGCAGGTGAGAATGTTGGGAACTTCCTCAATTTGCTTTTTTGTGAGGGTCACCTGCAGGACCATATCACCAGTGAGGAAACCCGCCTTGGATCTAAGTGAGGAGACCTCAGCCACTTTGCCGTACTGCGCGAAGAAGGCGCCGATGTGGTTCTCTGATATATCCATGGGGACGCCATGTAATGTCACTTTCAACTTGCGCGTCCCCATGTACTCCGTAATGAACTGGAGTCCCTTGGTTTCGAGAACCACACCCGCCAAACGCTTAGCTTCATCGGACGTTCCAAGTAGAACGTCCCACTGCGCACTGGTCCTCCTCGCCACCGCCTTGGCCTTAATGTTGAGGGCCTTGATGGCTTCTTCCAATTTCTCCCGGTTAATACTGACAAACTTCTGAGTCTTCTGGTCCCTCGTGATCAGCGATATAATCCTGGCCTCTATATCGGCCAATTCTTCTGGCACTGACAAGAGCTCTGTGCCCTTAATATAACTGGCATATTTCTGCCTCTGCTCTTCATAAAATTCCTCCCCCTTTTTGGGAATTTTACTTCCCTTCCATCCCGAGGAAGACGGTTTGGGGGATCCCGGTGCCGGTGCCGTTACGGGTCCTGGTAACTCATCTGATGCTGGAACTGAGGGTGACTCCCGTGGCGGTAGTTGCCAGTCACCCTCTTTCCCTCCCACCGAGTCCGTGGTGGGAGGAACGATCACTTCCGGCCTCTGAGAGGCCATTGCCTCCTAAGAGGCCTCAAAAAAAAGAAAAAACTGGACAACTGTCCTCCGGTGTTTCACGACCGGTTAAGGTCGCTACTTTTCACTCAGCCACAAGCAATAAACTTGGGTGGAGAGGCAGAAAATCCCGAAACCACAGCTGTAGTAAAAGCTACTATGGAACAGATACTACACTTTGATCCTACCCATAAAAACCACGGAACGCAATTATGGGGAGGAAGATGGCTGGTATGTATTTATTCAGGTATGAAATACATGAATTATGGCACAAGGCCGAAAAATGGGGAGGGGGAACAAAACTTGGGATGGTCTTCAGTAACTATCTTATACCTAGCTAATCAGATTCACGACCCATACATACGTTACAATTTTCTCATTCACCATAAAAATTTGTCCATCAACACTCATACCTAACAAGCACCAAAATACCGCAAAATCATACCGGGGACCTAAAAAACACCCCAAATGTACATAAAAATTTCTGATTTTTACAATATATACAATATCTTACAAAAATAATTTAAAACTTTATTCATGAAATGACATGATGGGAAGGGGGAATGAAGAAACAAAAAATCCCCAAAACAAAAAACAATTTCAAATGAATATATATACACAATGTTAGTAAGACCCAAACACACCCACATAATTAAAGAGGCCACTGTATTCTGCCTTAAAAGACAAAATCAAGCAGCTCTCTTTCTAAGGGGAATGGATAAGCAGGGGGCAAAAATAAATTGGACTGGAGAATGTATAAGGCTGACCCAGCCGAGAGTAAAAACGGGACAAAATAATACTTGGACAATGGGAATCTCGAACTGGATCATAACAAAAGCAATGGAGCCGGGAACAGGCCAGGACAAACACATTCACTCACATTAACTAGGCACAAAAAGAACTTCTACCTTAACCACGGGAGGGGTTCCAAAGGAATCCACCCCGATGCAACTAGCAGATCTAAAAGAGAAAATCAAGGCTAGCCCCGGTCACGCGAACCAGGCTCGCCGCATATACCCACCTTTCGCTGAACTCTGTCGGGTGCAGCCGTTTTCGTTCAGTTCTAATCTTAATTTTGAGCTGGTGCTCAAAATATCGGATTAGATCCTGATCCGAAAGACGACCGCCCCGCAAGACTTCCTCCAGACGCGTCATCCAAATCACCATTCTAGCCGTGGCCAGTAGCGACAGAAACACCATCCGCTTCACTCCAGAGTACGGAGGCGACACATTGTCCACAGCGTATGCGCGATCAATGAGCACAAGCTCCCGCGGCGCGATACGAGCAGTCAACTCGCCAACACGCGCCCACAACGGGCGAACGCGCGAACAATGGAAGAAGGCGTGCGCAGACGTCTCCTTAATTCCAAGGACGCAACGTTCACAATCTGGCAAATCCGCCAGGCCCATTGCGAAACGCTTGTCGTTGAGAGACAAACCATTCCGAGCCAATCGCCAGGTCAGAGAAAACTCAGAGTTGTTGAGCCAATCCGCACCTGGCGCCCAAGACCAATGAGAGCGATACTCCTCTCTCGACATGCCGAGCTTACTCCACAGCTTATCCTTCACGGCACCCTCCACTAATCCCCGATAGAAGATTTTCCTAGGCTGTGAAAGGTCACTGGACCGTGGAATGGCCTGTAAAGCCGCCAGACATTCGAGCAGGAATTTCGGTCGCACCCAAGGCCTGACGGTCAGCCATAGGGTCGGGGGCGTGATGGTAAGGCAAGGGAACATGTCCCTCACTACCCCCGCAAGCAACCGATCTTCCTCCAACGCGCGCCTGAGGAATGCCAACCTTGAAGCGAGCACGTGGCTCCTCAAGTGTGGCATCCCCAGACCCCCTTGACACGGACGGAGGCAACAGACTCCTTTGTCGACCATGTGTTTGCGTCCTCTCCACAGACAGGAGAATAGCAAACGCTCGAGCGCCTTCTCATGATCGTCACAAAGGGGAAGTACTGACAGCCGGTAAAGGATCATGGGAAAGAGGTATGTGTTACACACCTCCGCCAAGCCCTTCACGGAGAGACCCCGTCGACGCCAAATCTTGACCGACGCGCCGACCTTTGCCAGTACTTCTGACCAGTTTTTCTCCAGCTTGTAAGTCCGGACCGAACCAAACTCCGAGGAGCTTGACCGGCCCGTCCGTCCAGCTGAAGGGCCCCGGGAGGGAAACTCCCTTCCAGGCACCTAACCGCAAGCCGGATGACTTGTCGCAGTTAATTCTGGCCCCTGTCACCTTCTCGTACCGTACAAGCGCCTGGTGTACCGCCTCTATGTCCCTGCGGGAGGACACAAAGGTCGTTACGTCATCGGCGTACGCAGAAACCCTGGCTCGAGCTCCGCCAGGGACTTCAATTCCACGCAGGACCGGACTGCCCGTCTCGTCCCTTAGCCGGCGAAGGAGAGGCTCCAACGCCAGGACGTAAAGGAGAGGCGACAGTGGACAACCCTGTCGGACCGACCTAGACAGCGCGAAAGCGCTCGACAGCTTCCCGTTCACCTGTACCACAGCCTTGGGGGAGCGATACAGAAGGCTAATCCAGCGGCTGAAGTCGGGTTTGAATCCGGCGGCCTGCAGGACAGCAGCCAGGTAGCCATGGTCAATCCTATCAAATGCCTTGGACTGATCCAAATTGATCAGCGCGGCCTCTTCGTCGTCTTCTACACCCTCTACGATCGTGCGAATCAAGTGCAGGTTGCTCTGAATTGTTCGTCCCTTCACAGAACAAGTCTGATCCGGTTCCAACAGAGACTCGGCAACTAGCTGCAAGCGATTCGTCAGGATCTTGGCCAAAATCTTTAACTCTGTGTTTAGCAGAGTTATGGGCCTGTAATCATCTAATCCCCGCCCAACCTTCTTGCCTTTTCCCAACAGCGTGATCACGCCCCTGGTGATCCGACCGGGGATGGACCCCTGCCGAAACCAGTGGTTGAACACGACAGTCAAGAGCGGGACAAAAAGGTGCGACATCCTCAAGTACAATTCATAGGGCAAACCATCCAAACCTGGCGACTTGCCACTGCCGGTCTTCTTCAAAGCCGCGTAGACTTCGTCCTCCGTAATCTCCCCTTCGCAGCTAGCCGCTTCAGCCGGCAAAAGCCGGGGAAAGTCAGCCAAATAGCTGCGAAACTCCTCGTCACGGAGACCAGGCTCCTTGGTAAACCGGTGTTCGAAATGCTGCCGGAACGCCTCGCACATGTCGTCGGTGGACCTAAGGAGATGTCCCTCCGGGTCGCGCACCTCTCGAATGTACCGATCGCCGGCCCGACGAATTTCTTCCTTGCGCAGTTCTGCGCCCATGTTCACAGCTTCGGAAGACATCTTGCTTAACTTAGCTCTAATTACCTGACCCATATAGCGCTCGCTAGTCGTGCGCCTCAGGGCCTCCCTGGCTAAGGCTATCTCGAGGGGATCCCCACCAGCCTCCGCCCGGGCGAAATTAGCACTAAGTGTCTTTGCCTCCGCAGCCTTATCTAGGTTGAGCCGCTGGCTATATTTGGTGGCAAAAGACCTAATGGAGTCCTTAAGGTTAACCCACCACTTATTCCCAATGACTCGCCCAATTAACGCCCGCTGAACTAGTCTTGTCAGCTGGTCACGAAAGTCCCGCCTGTCCAGTAAGGACTGATTGAACTTCCAATAACCAGCCAACCTAGGCCTAAAGTCTAACACCACACGGGCACAAACGAGTTTGTGGTCCGTGTAGCCTAGCCAGTGGAACGTTGGACATTCTAAGAAGTCTATGTCGGCCACTCTCACTAACATCCTATCCAGGTACGCAGATACCCGGGTAGAAGGCCAATTAAGCGCCCACGTCCACATACTCCCATCCGGATGATCGACCCGGTATCTATCGACGAGACCAAATTCGTCGATCAGATCAACCAGGCTACGATCATCATTCCTCCCGCTAGCGCCCCTCCCTCTATCCCATTTGGGGGTTAGGATGGCATTCCAGTCCCCAACTAAGATTAGCCGTGTTGAATGCACCATAAAGGGCTCCAACAGCCGAAAGAAAGAGACACGCTCACCTTGCTTATTGGGCGCATAAACCACAATCAGCCGGAACAATTTGCTTTTCACTGCAATATCGGCCACGATCAGCCGGCCCTCGGCACCGACATGGACAAGGTCAACCTTCGCGTCCAGGGTACGCTTGACCAGCAAAGAAACACCTCTGGCTTGCCGGCTCCCATATGCTGAATAGACGACAAAGTCGTTAGACAGCACACAAGAGTCGACTTCGCAAACAAAGTGAGTCTCTTGGATCGCGGCCACATCCACGCCGAAGGACAAGAGGTCACGAAGCAGGCGAGCCGCCTTACCCCGATCCCTCAGGCCCTTCGCATTTATACTGGCTAACTTAATAGACATTCTTTAGATCTGAAACGAAAAAAAAAACAGAGAAAAACATGCAACGGACGGCTCTACTCGCATACCGGGTAGAAATCTCGGGTAGACGGGACCCCGACGGATTGTCCTAGGGACCCTGTACCAATGTCGGACGTAATCCGTCCGTCTAAGACAATTCCGCCGACGTCCGTAGGGTAAGTTAGCTTTAGAACCCTATACAGACAGGGGTGGATTAAAACGGGGAACCTCCCCGAACAATTTTTTGCCATTTTATCCAGTTCTGGTGAGCTCTCGATTGCCATCCTCAGTTTGGGATAGTGCTTCTTGACCTCCGCAATGTGCTCCCAGACCCGCAGGTTCCCTCCGGTGTTGCGGACCAGAGTAATGACCCCTGGGGCCTGGGAGAAGTTTCTTGGATCCTCAGTGGATAACCCATCCACTGAGGTGAGTTTAAGAAGTGGTCTCAGCAGCTTACGCCGCTGAGAAGACCACTCAGCCGCAATGTCCTCTTCTACCTTCATTAAGGCATCCCCACGAGGGAGGCCTTTCTTTTTTTTGTCCGAGAGGGAGTGGGAATAGGAGAAGGGGAGGGAGTGGGGGTTACAGAAACCTTTTTTAGGGGGGTCAATTTAAAGGTTGGGGACTGGGAAGCTTTACGCGGGGACGAAGGTAGGCTCCTTGCTTTTTGCGCGTAGCTGTATCTCTCCGGAGATGCAGGCAGAGATGAACACTTATGGGCTGAAACTGCCCCTCTCTCCCTGCTTCTGCTTTTCCTCCTGCTTTTGGAATTCTCCCGACGTTCATCCTCTCTATCCTCCCTGCCACGTTTCAGGGATGTCGCTCTCTGTATGTCCATAGGTTCTTCCACTTCCTTAATTTGTGGGGGTACTTTCCCCTGTTTGGGAGGCGATTTTGCTACCGCAGGCTCCTTTTTCTTTGCCGGAGCCTTGGCAGGTGATGGCACCTTCACAGGTGAAGGCGTTTTAGGTTTTTTCCTTGCCACCACCTGCCATTCGCCCTCCTTGTTCGCTGGTGACTTTGGTGTTGGTGGTGCTGGTGTTGCTACTGCAGGCACTGCTGGTGCTGCTGGAACCGGACCTTCAGGCTTCTTGGTTGGCTGAGTCTGTGGGGCCGGCTTCTTAGTTGGGCACGCCTTAGCCACGTGTTCCTTCGCCCCACAGACCCAGCAGCAAGGTTTCCTGCCCTCCACGATCACGTATATGGCTCGCTTCCTGCAGGTGAGAATGTTGGGAACTTCCTCAATTTGCTTTTTTGTGAGGGTCACCTGCAGGACCATATCACCAGTGAGGAAACCCGCCTTGGATCTAAGTGAGGAGACCTCAGCCACTTTGCCGTACTGCGCGAAGAAGGCGCCGATGTGGTTCTCTGATATATCCATGGGGACGCCATGTAATGTCACTTTCAACTTGCGCGTCCCCATGTACTCCGTAATGAACTGGAGTCCCTTGGTTTCGAGAACCACACCCGCCAAACGCTTAGCTTCATCGGACGTTCCAAGTAGAACGTCCCACTGCGCACTGGTCCTCCTCGCCACCGCCTTGGCCTTAATGTTGAGGGCCTTGATGGCTTCTTCCAATTTCTCCCGGTTAATACTGACAAACTTCTGAGTCTTCTGGTCCCTCGTGATCAGCGATATAATCCTGGCCTCTATATCGGCCAATTCTTCTGGCACTGACAAGAGCTCTGTGCCCTTAATATAACTGGCATATTTCTGCCTCTGCTCTTCATAAAATTCCTCCCCCTTTTTGGGAATTTTACTTCCCTTCCATCCCGAGGAAGACGGTTTGGGGGATCCCGGTGCCGGTGCCGTTACGGGTCCTGGTAACTCATCTGATGCTGGAACTGAGGGTGACTCCCGTGGCGGTAGTTGCCAGTCACCCTCTTTCCCTCCCACCGAGTCCGTGGTGGG
Source organism: Ascarosepion bandense (assembly GCA_037127315.1). Taxonomy (NCBI): domain Eukaryota; kingdom Metazoa; phylum Mollusca; class Cephalopoda; order Sepiida; family Sepiidae; genus Ascarosepion; species Ascarosepion bandense. Next base: position 11,105 of record JBBBDQ010000274.1, on the reverse strand, counting down.
AGGAACGATCACTTCCGGCCTCTGAGAGGCCATTGCCTCCTAAGAGGCCTCAAAAAAAGAAAAACTGGACAACTGTCCTCCGGTGTTTCACGACCGGTTAAGGTCGCTACTTTTCACTCAGCCACAAGCAATAAACTTGGGTGGAGAGGCAGAAAATCCCGAAACCACAGCTGTAGTAAAAGCTACTATGGAACAGATACTACACTTTGATCCTACCCATAAAAACCACGGAACGCAATTATGGGGAGGAAGATGGCTGGTAAATTTCAATGCCTCTAAAACGAAGCTGTTATCAACTAACCACCATAGACAATCGCATCTACCTCCCATTAGCATGGGAAAGGCTAGCCTCCCAGAGAGTAAAATACTAGGCCTCCTTGGCCTTACACTTTCGGCGGACCTCAAATGGAATGACTATATCGAATCCATTGCCAAATCTGCTGCTATGAAAGTCGGTTCTCCGTGCAGGGCCCGGAGGTTTTTCTCACCTGAATCTATTCTGCACATATACAAATCTACCATCCGCCCGTGTATTGAATATTGCTGCCATATCTGGTCAGGTGCCCCTGCTGCTCTCCTTGGGCTTCTTGACAAAATACAAAGGAGGATCTGTAACGTGGTTGATACTGATTTGGCAGACCGGCTGCAACCACTCTCTCACCGGAGTGATGTGGCTTCCCTGTGCCTCTTCTACAAGTACTTTCATGGCTTCTGCTCCGATGAGCTTAGATCACTGGTGCCGCCTAAGCACGAATTTACACGAGATACTAGATTAGCAACTAGGTCCCACCCTTTTACAGATAAACAAATATGATGTAACCGCAAATTCTACTCCAACAGCTTCTTTTCTCGCGCGTCCCGCCTGTGGAACTCGCTTCCACAAGTCTGCTTTCCCGACAGCTACAATCTCCAGGTGTTTAAATGTAGGGTCAATAGACACCTCCTATCACACTAACTCCCAATTATTCTCAGAACACTCTCATCTACCCAACCCTCATTCTCGGTATCCTTACCCGCCTGACATTTCCTATATTTAATCATCCTTTCTCCACTCTATGTAGCCCCCTGCGCAGTAGTGGCAGTGACATGCCTTGCTCGGGGTGAAACGCTTATAAAAAAAAATTCCTTAAAGAATAATTTTATTGCAAAAATAAAGAAAAATTGTTTCAGTTTATCAAAATTCATAAATTGAGAATTACCACCCCCACTGCAATTGCTAGTGCCCGATGAGCGTTTTCACTACCTGAGTGGACATGTTTAAGTAACATGTGTAACAGTAAGTCATAAGTGATACATGCTGTGGCGATCATGTCTCGAAAGAGACATGCCTGACTGGGCAGAAGCTTTTCCCTGCAGTAGGTTGCCATTAATTTCTGCGGTAGACTAGTTGCCAACCAAAGCTATAGAAAGCAAACTGTCATGTTATTTAACCAGTTGCTGGAGGGAAGAGCGGATTAATACCTTTTCTATTTGCATTTGCGCGTAAGTAAATGTAACGAATTTAACAGGAATTCGAACTCGGTTCTCCCGATTTCTAATTCCAAGCCGATATCCACTGCACCACAGCGTGGAACAGTAAGTGACCTAACTTTGTCCTTGCTTTAGTACCGTTTTGCTTGTTTGTCCATATTGCTTTTATTTTACAAGAACCTTTGTCTTATTGTCTTACGTGGGCTGACGTGGGATGTCGGAAATTTACAGATGTAACGGGTCTCCTGATTGGCTGATTTAACCCGAACCTCGTTTTGAACTTTAGGCGGGCTTTACCAGAGGTTTTATGTTTTTTTTACACGATGGTTTTGCTCTCCTCCTTTTTTTCAGCTAGCACGAACAGTATCGGACGTATTTGTGCCGCTCCGGATTTTTGTTGCAGCAGGGCCTAAATTGGGGCCCACTTGTCTCGCTATATCGAGACCATCTTACCAATTCTTTGTAATCTTTTAGGCTAATGCCATAACTTTGTAACAGAGAAAATCTCTTGTTACCCTTCTTACCTTAAAAAGGATACCCTATGGGCAAAGCCTTGCCTTCCTAGAGAAAAATTCTCTAAGCACTATCATCTTATACCAAGATAAGAAACTGTGAAAGAAGCTGACCCAGAAGAAAGTTCCTGTACGTCGCGGATCGCAGTTCCTTGTGTCTTTTTCATCCCACTCCTAGACGGAGGATACTATACCAAGCTAAGCAGAGAAAAGAGACTATACCAAGCTACACTGTAGCAGCAAAATTCAGCATATTTTTGCAAGACAAATAAATTGTTTTTTCTATACCAGGTATGTCTTGTTATGTTTGATAATTTCCTTTCACTGCTTAAGCGCTAAGCTATGTGAATATATTTCTCACAGGGAGCCCCACCAGTTTGGAGGCGTCACCACAGATCCCGGAACAACTCCATCAGCGTGAGCAACTGATAGACCACATAAGGGCCTGGAGTACAATGAGGCTCCGAAGGATGTGCACAAAGATTTCATTTCGAGAAAGAAGCTCTTAACAGTTCCTTCTGTCCTTGAGGCAGTAGCTAGCTGAACGATCTCCCTTTTAACAACGGATGTCCAAACTCGTAAATTGATTTGAGTCAGCAGGGAGATCATAAAGGAGGCTATAAAATGCCTCAGCATAATCTCAAAAGTGTTGTCAAATTGTATGTAGGGCACCCTGCTGCAAACATTAGAAGAAACCAGGGCTTTGCCGATAAATATCCTCACCAATAAACCGGTAAGATAGCAAACTGAGTATGGATAGCTCAGTAGAAATTCTGTGGGTCAAGTAATGGCCATCAGCAAAAGGTGCAACCCAAAATGCCAAATACAGGTGGGGGATACCAGAATAAAGCAGGTGCAAAAATTTAAATATCTAGGAAGTGTTCTAACAGGAGATGGAAAGTGCGACACAGAGATCAGAAGGCGAATTGGCATGGCAAAGGACGCGTTCCAGAAGATGAGCAAAGAACTAACACACAGGAAAATTTCACTAGAAACAAAGAAAAGATTGCTGGATTGCTATGTGATGTCAGTTCTTCAATACGGTAGTGAATTCTGGACAATATAATCGAAAATGAGGACAAAACTGGAAGCAGCGGAAATGTGGTTTTACAGAAGGATGCTGCGGATATCGTGGACTGAACATGCAAGCAACGATGAGGTGGTGGAAAGAATGGCAACCAAAAGGAAATTAATACTGAGCATCAGGAAGAGACAACTGAAGTTCCTGGGACACGCTATCAGGAAGGAGAGCTTGGAGAACCTGATACTGACTGGCCAGGTAGAGGGAAAGAGAGACAGAGGATGGCAGCGGATAACATATTTGCAGGGCCTGGTCGGGTGGATGACGGAACGGGGGTTACAAGGAGTAACAGGAACAAACCTGCTGAGGGCCACAAGGGATAGGGAGATGTGGAGGGCCATGATCGCCTACGTCCTGAAGGGACAGGGCACAAAGAAGAAGAAGAAGAAGAAGAAGAAGAAGAAGAAGAAGAAGAAGGGGATATCACTTCTCCAAAAAGCAAGGTGAAAATTGCCACTGGAGAGGCCTTCTTGAAGGTGACAATGACCCGCCAGTGTCTTAACGACATACACAATAAATTAACGCATTCGATTCGTTGTGGTGAGGGCTTCCACAAGGAAGTTCAACGACAGACCTTTCATTTTACACGCCAGATGGAAGGTGAGTCAATAACACATTTTTAGCAGGAAGGTGAGATTAAAGAATGAAAAGTCAACTTACTGCAAGGAAAAAAAAACTTCTGCCTAGTCAGTCATGGATCATAAGAGACGTGATCGCCCAAGCGTGCGTTAGGCATGATAGATACCATTGGTATTAATCAATCTATTCTCCTTTCATCTAGGCGTTGAATAGCAGGACAGACTGACTTCTATAGCCTTACCTGGTATCCTGTGTACCGCAAAAAGGAATGCAACGTACTGCAGGGAAAACTTCTGCCAAGTCATTGGTTGAAAGAGGCATGAGAGTTTTAGTGTGTATCACATATGGCATTTAACTGACTGACCGATTGTTTCACATGAACATTTTAAATTTATATTTTGAATTTGGGATTTTATTTCTTGCTGCCAAACGAACATTTGATTTCTTTCAGTTAAAAGTTAATCAATGCTCTTCGCTTTCTCTTACTTATTCAAGTAAGAGAAAGTCTTCTTCTTCTTCTATGTGCCCTGTCCCTTCAGGACGTAGGCGATCATGGCTCTCCACGTCTCCCGATCCTTTGTGGCTCTTAGTATGTTTGCTCCTGTTGCTCCTGGCAACCCCCGTTCCGTCACCCACCTGATCAGTCCCTGCAAATATGTTATCCGCTGCCTTCCTCTGTCTCTCTTTCCGTCTATCTGTCCAGTCAGTATCAGGTTCTCCAGGCTCTCATTCCTCATTGCATGTCCCAGCATCAATTTCCTTTTTGTTGCCATTCTTTCTAGCACCTCGTCGTTGCTTGTATGCTCAGTCCACGATATCCGTAGCATCCTTCTGTAGAACCACATTTCGGCCGCTTCCAGTTTTGTCCTCATTTTCGATGATATTGTCCAGCATTCACAGCCGTATTGAAGAACTGACATCACGTAGCAGTCTAGAACTCTTTTCTTCGTTTCTATTGAGATTTTCCCGTGTGTTAGTATTTTGCTCATCTTCTGGAACGCGTCCTTTGCCATGCCAATTCGCCTTCGGATCTCCGTGTCGCACTTTCCAGTTCCTGTTAGAACACTTCCTAGGTACTTAAATTCTTGTACTTGTTTGATTCTATTATTCTCCACCTATATTTGGCATTTTGGATTGTATCTTTTAGTCTACAGAACCCAATCTGTCCTATTATTTAACCAATAACTGGAGTGAAGTGACGTATCAATACCTTATCTAGGGGTATTTGCGTGTAAGTGAATGCATGTGAAAGCATTTTTGGCTTCTGCTCCGATGAACTTAGATCACTGGTGCCCCCTAAATACGAATTTGCACGAGATACTAGATTAGCAACTAGACCCCACCCTTTTACAGTGAAACCGAAAAAATGCAACCGCAACTTCTACTCCAACAGTTTCTTTACTCGCACTTCCCGACTGTGGAATTCCCTTCCACACGATTGCTTCCCCGACGGATACAATCTCCAGGAGTTTAAATGTAAGGTCAATAGACACCTCCTAACACACTTACCTGCTCCCATTCCTCCTGACATTCCCTATGTCTAACTACTCCTTCTCTTTACCTTCCCCTATGTAGCCCCATGCGCAATAGTGACAGTGGAATGCCTTGCTTGGGCTGAGATGATTTAAAAAAAATAAAATAAAATAAAAAGTGGCGTTATATTCTTTACATTCCGTCTGTCATCAACGCAGTGTCGTCTGTGTTTCTTATAATATTAGTTTAATCACAGGCCACGTGTAAATCATTTATTATTTTATTTTATTATGTTTTCTATTTTTTTAAAACTTCTCTTTGTCCGTTGTTATTGAAGGTGTTATTGTGATCGTTATCGCGCAGTCAGTGAGAAAGGCTGCCCGTACGGATATAGCTGACACGGTAGACAAAAGATATTCACTACGGAAACCAATAGCCAATAGTATAGCTAACGAGGGTCGACAGCAGCAAACCGGAAGTGAAGATGCCGTTAGGTAGCCGCAACCTGCTGGGTACATTGACGTCAAACCAATAGAGAGGTTGGCAACTCGGTAAGGAATTGAAGAAAATTAATTTTTCATTTTCTTTTTTTTTTTTCTGATTACGATTTGCTTATACATTTTTAAAGAACTGTTCTGGTCTGCCATTTTATGATTTTTTTTCTTTTTTTTGTTATTTTCTAATAACTTTTTTTTTGTTATTTTTAATTAATTCTTTCTTTACTGTGATTCATTTTTTTTAATTTCTCGGTATTTTTTCAGGTTTTTATTCCTTCTATTATTATTTATTTTGCTTCGTCAGTCAGTTAAGTGCCATACGTGAGACACGCTTTTTGGGCGATCATGTCTCAAAAGAGACATAACTGACTGGGCAGAAAATTATCCCGCAGTAATTACATTCTGCGGTAGACTGGTTGCCAGCCAAGGCTATAGAACTCAATTTGTCATGTTATTTAACTAGAGGGGGGAAGAAATGTATTATAATTTTAAGTGGTAATTAGTGGGGATCAGTTTATTACTTCATAACAATAGAAAACCGACCCCCACTTTATGCCCAATACAAGCCTTAATCATGTCTCCAACTATTATATTCAGTCAGTTAGGTTCCATACGTGATACACGCTTTGGGCGATCATGTCTCGAAAGAGACATGACTGACTGGGTAGAAGATTATCCCGCAATAGTTTGCCATTGCTTTCTGTAGTAGAATGGTTACCAGCCAAGTCTACAGAACCCAATCTGTCCTATTATTTAACCAATAACTGGAGTGAAGTGACGTATCAATACCTTATCTAGGGGTATTTGCGTGTAAGTGAATGCATGTGATTAAACTGGAATTAAACCTTTTAACGGTATATTAGTTTAATACCTGTCTACAAAGCCATGGTATAACCCTACTGAAAGTGTACATAAGCCTCACAATTATATTCAGCTGTTCTTGATTTTTTAAATCATTTCACCCCATGCAAGGCAATGAAGCCACTAACACGTGAGAGATTATGAGTAAAAACACTATTAAGGAGCGAGAACAATAAAAGAACAGGAACTAAGAAGAGAGGAAGTTAACAAATGACATTGCATTTCAATTTTTGAAGGTCAAAGTTGACTGGGAAGCAGGATGCTGGAAGATGATCGAGAAGTGTGAGAGAAGAAACTGTTAGCATAGAACTTACGATTACATCTAGCCACTTGAAGTGTGAATTGATAGGAGCTTCCTGCCAAAATCACTTGATTTTATTTTATAATCATAGCACATTTTAAAGATACTTTAATTGAATACCGCTGGCTACAATATACCATTTTGATTAATTTGAGTTTATATGCAAATATACAAAACCGAACTTATATAGATAATAATTCCTACAATCATTAAAATTGAAAGTTGCGTTGTTGCATGTTAAATGAAGGCCAGATAAAAGAAAAGAGGCAATTTTGTTAACGGTAGACTGGTTGCCAGCCAAGGCTGTAGAACCCAATCTGTTCAATTATTTAACCCATAACAGGGAACAGATGGATTAATAACTTTCTCAAGGGTATTTGTGCGAAAGTGAATGCAAGAAATTCAACTAGAATTCGAACTCAGCTAACCGATTTTTGCTTAATTTAACTTAATTAGTTGTTGCTTTTTTTCGTCGCTTATTTTTATATATCAGTCAGTTAAGTTCCATATATGATACACGCTTTGGGCGATCATGTCTCGAAAGAGACATGACTGACTGGGACAGAATATTATTCCGCAGTAGGTTGCCATTATTTCTGCGATAGACTGGTTGCCAGCCAAGGCAGTAGAACCCTATCTGTCCTATTATTTAACCCATAACTGGAAGGAAGAGACAGGTTATTACCTTTCCCAGGGGTATTTGTGCGTAAGTGAATACAAGGAATTCGATTGGAATTCGAACTCGGCACACCGATATCCACTGAACCACACCGCATGTGCGCTGTTGTGCAGTGGATATCGACTCAGAATGACAAATCGGGAAGCCGAGTTCGAATTCCAGTTGAATTCCTTTATATTTATTGTTTTCCTTCATTTTGACAAACGAGATCATACTCTCTCTGGCGAAACGCATCGTTAATTAAATGTGCCACACAAACACACACGCACATACACAAACACACTCAGACACAATCACACACAAACACACACACACAAGCACACACACACACACACAAACACACACAGAACAAACACACACGCAAACACACACAAACGCACAAAAACACACACACATAAACACACACCCAAACACACAAAAACACACACACAACCACACTAACATTAACACACACACGAACACACACACACACACACACACACACACACACACACACACACACACACACACAAGCACATAAGGGATGTAAAGATTTTCCATAGTTTCAGCCACTTTTTTATTCTTTCGATGTTACGTTGCAATCAAAACATGAGGATAAAATAAGAACATCGGAAAAAACAAAATTCTTGTGAATGGCCAGTGAATGAGGTGAAAGCGTTTGGAAAGTTAATAATTATGGAATATTTTTACATTCCCTATCTCCAGCAGGATAGAAATATATATGACTACTGGAAAAATTTAAGCAAAAATAAATAAAAGCCCTCTTTTTCGGGTGTATTTAACAATAAACAATATATGTATATATATATATAACAATATATATATATAACAAAATTATTATATATATATTGTAATTTTGTTATTACAAAGGTTTATAAAAGCATAATATCACTATACAAAAATTTTCGTGTTTCAGAACAATACTGTTCTTCTTCAGATGATATGTTGAAATAAATTTCTTTTAACATATCACCTTTATTATAATATATCACCTGAAGAAGAACAGTATTAATTTATAAATTGATTTTAACATATCACATTTATTTTAACATATTCACCAAATCCACTGTTGATATGCTAACAACCATCGCCGAGTATATATACCAGGCTCTCGACAAGAATGGTGAAGCCTGAACTGTCTCTTTGGATATCTCTAAAGCATTCGACAGTGTATGGCATACCGGTCTTCTACGGAAACTGCGAAGCTATGGCATAACTGGACTTTTGTTGGACTTAATCCGGTCATTCCTCTCTAACCGCACACTGAAGGTGGTATTAAACGGACATGCCTCCCAGAACTACCCTACAAATGCGGGTGTACCCTAAGGCTCTATCTTAGGTCTTACGCTCTTTCTAATCTATATCAATGATCTCCCCGATTCCATAAGATCACAAGTAGGCATGTACGCCGATGATACCACAGTTTACTCTCGCCTCGATCAAAAATCTGGTGTTGGTGACAAGGCGAACCTCGCTGCCGAGCTTGAGAAGGACCTCCAATCCGTGGTGGATTGGTGTAAGAAATGGCTCGTAATATTCAATTCTTCCAAAACGAAGCTGCTGTCAATTAACCACCACAGACAACCGCACCTCCCTCCCATTAGCATGGAACAGGCTTGCCTCCCAGAGAGTAAATCACTACGCCTGCTTGGCCTGACACTCTCAGCGGACCTCAAGTGGAATGACTCCGTCGAATCCATTGCTAAATCTGCAGCTATGAAAGTCGGCTCTCTGTGCAGGGCCCGGAAATTCTTTCCGCCTGAATCTATCATGCAATTATATAAATCCACCATCCGCCCGTGTATTGAGTACTTCTGCCACATCTGGTCGGGTGCTCCTTCTATTCTCCTCGGTGTTCTTGACAAAATACAGCGAAGAATCTGTAATGTGATTGATACCGACTTGGCTGACCTCCTGCAGTATCTCTCTCACCGGCGTGACGTGGCTTCCCTGTGCCTCTGCTATAAATACTTTCATCGCTTCTGCTCTGACGAACTTAAATCACTGGTGCTCCCTAGATGTGAATTTGCACGAGATACTAGATTGGCAACTAGGTCCCACCCTTTTACAGTGAAACCGATGAAATGTAACCGGAATTTCTACTCCAACAGCTTCTTTCCTCGCACTTCCCGCCTGTGGAATTCCCTACCGCATGCTTGCTTCCCCGATGGCTACAACCTACAGGAGTTTAAATGTAAGGTCAATAGACACCTCCTAACGCACTAACTCACACCCACTCTCTCCAAAACTCTCCCTATGTACATCCTAAGTCGTCTATCACACTCCTTCTGATATTTCCCACACCCAATCCCTCTATGTAACCCCCTGCGCTATAGTGGCAGTGGAACGCATTGCTTGGGGTGATACGATTAAAAAAAATACATATCACCTGAAGAAGAGCAGTATTAGTGTGAAACATGAAAGTTTTTGTGCAGTGATATTATGCTTTTATAAACAAGTAATAACAAAATTATAATATTAAGCTCTACTCTGTATCGGACACACTTTATAAAAGTAAATATTTTAACAGTCGGATTTAATCTATGTTTTCTACGTGTAATATATATATATATATATATATATATATATATATATATATATATATATATATGTACTAGCAGTATAGACCGGTGTTGCTTGAGTGTAATGAAAGCTTTAAAACTAATCCATGGTCCTGGAGCTCAGACTCTTTGGACGTAGACATGAGAGACTAAAAAACCATAGTTGTTTCCAGTTAAAGCGAAACCATAGACCGAAAGATAAATGAATGGATGTCAGTCAAAATTTGATTTCCTGGTATCGATATCAAATAAGTTTTTCATCGTAAACTGAATTTTGAAGGCTAAATAAGTCCTTTGAGTCAATGGTATCATGTCTGAGACTAAGAGCTACAATCATACCTACTTAGAGCCAAATCCGAAGCAAAAACTAAAAATAAAAAAGCTGAAAAAATACAGATATGTCTGATAAACAGACACACACACAAACGTCTTGCCATTTATATATATATATATATATATATATATATATATATATATATATATATTATTGATTTTGTAAGAACTGCAACCTTGAAACTTGTGAATATCGTTTCTTCTGTCTTTGTCTATGAGTGTATCAAATTTGATTAAAATCGGACCGCTCCTTCTATAACCCGATTTTTTCGATATTTCTCAGGGGTACCTCGACACAAAACTTAGCTACGAACACTCGCAGACGATTATAGTATAACTGTGTAAATTTTTAAGAAAATTGGTTCAGCCGTTTCGGAGTCTATAGGTAACGGACACACACACACATACACACATACACAAAGTTCCATTTGTAAATTAGTTTAGATTATATAAATATATATATATATATATATATATATATATATATATATGTATATAACCTAACACTAATAATAGCACTAACCAACTAACGCAAACAAGTGATCGTATCATCAAACTCCTTAGAATAAAGAAAAGACTAAAGAAGGAAAAACGCCTGTTAATTGCTAAAATATCCTGTACAGACGATTGTACAATTACAAAAAATTCATCTACGAAACTTCAGTCGAGGTGCGGAGGAAGTTGAATATAACATCAGTCGGCTATGCAACAAATTACATTTATTTGCATGAATCGTATATATATATATATATATATAT